>JAARMF010000702.1:40517-69795 GCA_022844705.1 Toxascaris leonina | reverse complement strand
TAATGCTGACACAAAATATGCGATCACGAAATATAAAATGGAAGTTTCGTTGCAGGAAAATATTTACTAGTTCTCGAGTTATTTAGACGATAGAACGACTCGAATTAAGAAGAGTTCGGTTGAAATTTATAAATGAATAATCATTTGATGAAATATAACAATAATAATTGAAAAGATGTTTGCATTTTTCGGGCTTTAATGAAACATTTATGAGCTACGCTTAGACGTCGGATTATCTTTCGAAGGATGACATCGCCACATACCGGCATCACATAACTGCTCAATAAACTTTCACAACTTATCTAAAGTGTCATGTATAAAACTTTATGTAAAGCACTGCAATGCGACAGTTACTGCGTAGATCTGTGATAATTGAGTAATGTGAAGCATAGCCAATTTTTCAGAAATCTTTCTGTTCTATAGAACTGTTACAATTCAAAGCGATGCAATTCTCTCTGAACGATACTAGCGAAAGCGTGAACATCACAGTTCTTCTTCCTTTTCTCACAACCCATCGTGAATCAAAACAAAAGAGAGTGTGGCTACAATAAAAAACCACTATGTGTATATGCAAGACGGGTTATCGAGGCAAAAATGTAGCATACTTGTTATTTGCTGATTTACACACAACTCTGGTTGCCAAACATTCAAAATTATACAGCGACTGTATTTTTTTTTCTTTTTTTTTTTTTTTTTTTTTTTTGAAAGAAAGCTTATACGAAAGAAGCTCGAGCGGCACCGACAACTGCTTAGTGGTGCTCCATGGAGTATCGCTGTCGAACTGCTTAACGATGGCTTTGTCGGATCGATGACACTTTTGCAGTCGAAAACTTCTGCTAGTCAATCACCTACACATTGAATAACGGAATTACCTGTCTTATCCATTTCTCAGATATGGAACACTCAAGAGTATGCTGATGCACATCGTTAAGGGCGTTCGTTAACGAGTCTTGTGCATCATATGTAGTATTAGAAGGAGGCAGCGTACTGAACGCACTGAGAAATGAGGACAAATCTGAACGCTGATGAGCCATCAAAAATCCTCTAACAGCTGTTCTCGATTACTGTTCCCTCCTACTGCTTAGATTAGCATTCCCTCTCGAATATTTCACAGCATATAGCGATTCATAGAAATCTACACTCATTAACTGTTGTGTAGCATAAAAAATAGAGAAATTTAAACAAAAGAAATTACTGAAAGTTACCTACCACCGCAATAGCACGAATGCAGGGATGAGATTAGACTGGATGGCAATGAGGATAACACAATTAAAATCTCACCTCAGACATATTAAAAGAGACCGGAACAATTTAATAAAACGGAAAAGATGCAGCAATACCGCTTCAACACACTGCTGTACTTCCGCTACGGCTAATATCATTACGACGGTATTATTAACAAAATATAAGAAATTATGAAAAGTATTGAAAATAAGTGGAACGATATACAAAAACGATCCAAGCAAATTTGTGTTTCAGTGAAAACCAATGGCAATCACTTTCCACTTTAGAAAGTATCAGATAAAGGAAACGGAGAAGTCGGGTGCTTCTGATGTGTATTATGGCACGAACGACGCAACGTGCTCACGTTAAGCGTCACAGTATCCACCCATTCGTTTACCGTATAGCCTCGAGCTAAGTGTCATCATGGATTATCATAAAAATTCTGCGGAATTGATGCCAGATAGGCTTTATTCGGAAGCTACATGGTAGTTTTTACACGAGCAACATCACAGAATAAATTAACAGAAATTCATTCAGAGCAAATCAAATAGATCGAAGTGACGAAGATTGCAACGCAAAGACGGAATTAATTATTCGTCGTTGTTGCTGTCGTAAACAATAGTTCCTCAACAAAATCAGACAATGAATTTACATCCGGTCTCATTAAGGATTTAGTTACGGGACTTTTATATTCTAAACAGCTAGTATTATAAACAGCCTCAAATGACAGGGGAGGGGCAGAGGGGGGAGGGGGGAGGGGGGAGGGAGGAAAAAGGCAGAAGTTTTAGCTGCATTTTTTCAGTATATTATGTGAAGAGCTCAGTGCCATTTACTTATATTTTAGCAAACATTCGGTTCAAGGCTCAAATGAGGTGGAGAGGAGACACAGGAGGAGGGGTGAGGTGGGTTGAAGAGAGAGGGGAGCGGAGCGGCGGACATGCAGTGGATATGCCAAAAGCTTCAGTCGCGGCAGGCCATATTAGTTGGCCAAGCCATTGCAGTATGCTTGATAAAAATGTTGCAGCGATTTCTCCTTTCAAGTAAACACTCGTGGGGCCAAGAACTTACAAAATTTGTAATGGTTCTTTTGGCGTGCGGCTGCTATTACAAGAAATCCAAATCTCAATGAAATTTTTTTTTTCTTGGAGGAGGCAAATTAAGGCGGATAAGGGAAGAGAGAAAAGGAGGAAGCTGACAGAATAAAACTGAGCGATCACATTGAACATCAGCTCGACGTGGTGGAAGGGTCGCGAAAAGACCGTCAGATATGACGGTCGCCTGCGAATATGCAGAATAAGCAGGCGTGAACCAACCGACGTGAACCAATTGTTGTCGGTGTCGGTGGGCGGTTGCTGAGCGGTCGTGTTTCCTGCCGCTCAGCTCGACGTGGTGGAAGGGTCGCGAAAGGACCGTCAGATATGACGGTCGCCTGCGAATATGCAGAATAAGCAGGCGTGAACCAACCGACGTGAACCAATTGTTGTCGGTGTCGGTGGGTGGTTGCTGAGCGGTCGTGTTTCCTGCCGCTCAGCTCGACATGGTGGAAGGGTCGCGAAAGGACCGTCAGATATGACGGTCGCCTGCGAATATGCAGAATAAGCAGGCGTGAACCAACCGACGGCGAAATTCATCAGGGTGTGACTGGGGTTGGCGGTGGCGCGCCAACACTTAAAAAATGGTCACATTACCCAATGACGGTTTCGCATCACGGCGAGTACGATCCGCCGAAAAAGATCGCAGCCCCTGCTGCCTTGCAGGTACTTCGTGGAAGAAGAAAGGCTAGGAGAAGGAAACTCCGAATAACCGAAACCTACGTCGCCAGCAGGCCGGCCACCAGGCGATGTACTACTGGCCACGGCAATATGGAAAGCAAGAACGCGGCAGACTGCCAACAAGATGGGGTTTCGACTTCTACATGGCACTGCTAGGACGCGGCGAGTTCAGGATCGAGAAAGATGGAAAAATTGCCAGCTGCATCGATGGAGACAATGACGAAGTCGATGAAATCACAGCTGTTCAATGTGATCAAAACTGAAGGATAAATGACCAAAATGATGAAAGAATCATATCAACACACTCTGTCTTCAACGTGAAACCTCACAATACACCGCTGTGTACTTATCCCATATGTGTTTTCAGCGTATTTAGACCTACTGAAGGAAAGCACTCTGTGTATGTTATGCTGCTGGCTGACTGTTAGAGTCAAGCGATTCTTTAGAGCATCGGAAACTGAAAAAAGAACCTCAAATTCTTTGGACCACATGTGAATAAACCGCAAAATTAGTCCTTTGTTGCTTCTGAATTGTGGTGCCGCTTTAAGTGTCACATACGAACCCATCCCCACTTTCAAAAGAACTTCCGATCACCTAAAACGCCGTTCATATAATGTCAAGCAAATTCCCATCTGTCTTCTTTAAACGATTCATGGATTTGACGTGGATCGCTGTAAACTGAGTAGAGGAATAAACTGTTTTATTTGAGAGGTGCACAAATGCTCGTCTTTTTACTAGTACTTGATTACGGATAATTAACGAATACCCTCTCATGCTGTGAGAAAATACCACAGAAAAAGAGAGAGAAAAAGAGAGAGGCGTAATGTAAGATAACGAGATGAAAGTAACAAAAACCGAGCGGCTCTTTCGTTTAGCGTTCGCCGCAACGCCATTGCTTTGCGCGTCGCGCAACGCCCATAACCGACCACCGCTTGTGATTTTCGTTCCGTTCACAAGACGACGCTAGAAAAAAGATGGCACGTTGAGTTGCGACGAGTTGCTTGGAATCGACCGGCTGCAGATTACGTTCGGTGCCTTAAACGGTTGATATCATACGTCCCGACTTCGAGCTGCTAACCTAAGATGACAAGTATCATTAAATATCAAATCATCAAGCATCTGTCCAAGTAAGCTATTTTTCAGCCTCTCAAACGAATCAGAGATTGCGAAAAGTTTATTATGTGATCCGCTGCAGTGGCTTCCTTAGGTTGCGCTGAAAGAGTATTTTGCTTCAGTGTTTCTTCGTAGAAAAACTATTTGTTCGCAGTGCGAGAACACATGAGGTAATTTTACGTTAACAGTAATTTTGGGTCCATTGATGTTGCATTAGTTACCGTCATGTGGTACTTTTAAGAACATACCTCTGTGTTGTTTTCATCGGTACTGCTGAATGTGTGCTGCACTGAGAATGGAGGTGATCAAAACGTAAGAATTCGTAGAAGGCTGAGGCGAATGTACACCTCCAGTAGGCCTCTTGATGCATGCGAATATCGAAAAAGCCATCTTCGGATGCTGGAAAACTGACCCACATCTTTCATCACTGGAAGAAAGAGGTGGGAATAAAATCGACGTTTCAAAAGTGGCATGTTCGACATCTTTCTATATATTTGAAACCCCACTGTTACAATCTCACGGTCATCTGAGCGTTTTTGTAGCTACGGTTTGGTGGAAGGTGAAAGAGGAAGGGGGAAGGAAAGGTGCAGAGTACGGAGGGAGATGAAACTAAACTTATTCATATTTCAGAAGTAGTATATTCGACATCACCATGCTAGAAAACGGCTGCTGGTGAAGCATAACGGTAATCTGAGCACTTTTGGCATTCGATATTAGTCGTTTCTTTTGGGGTGCCTCAAGCACAGTGATGGGCGTGCATTTGCACCAATAGTTGCATTTTGAAGGATTGTTTTATTCACCGTTTTTGGCTAAAGCTTGCACCAGCAGTGGCAATTGCGGCTTCTGCAAAAGCGTCCCTAGCAAATGCGACCATCAATTGATGACCTAAGCTTAACTTTTTACTCACTCTCGAGCTATTATTTCATTGTGGTGAATTTCAAAGAGCTCTGCATCATCGCCTCAACTGATTGCATTCTAAAAGCTCATTTGCATGACGCTTATTTCCCATATAAGTGTACTGGTCTGTGGAAATATTCGTTACCTTTCCTGCGCTTCTGCATTTCATTGCCAAACCGTTGTATTTTTTTTTTCAGTTTTCTTCCTTCACAATGGAAGGTGCTTTATTAAAAGGGTTAAAAAAATTTTTTTTGTTTGCAGTTTTCATGCAAGGATTTAGAGAGGCTTTTTGCCCAACACAAAGCAAGCAAGTCGCGACTTATAGGCCCCTAGCTAGAATTTCGGTCAAGTGAAGACACCTCTTAAATGGAAAGAAAAGGTGCAGGGACTATTCGTTTGTATAAGCGTATTTAGTCGAATGAGTTGGCAGATTTAAGCATAAGTTTGGTAATAATTGCAGACTGTAGCGATTCCTTCATCGACATTCATCATTATGAGTCTGTTGCTTGAAGCTTTTTTGCTCAGAGATTACTACTATTGCGTTCTTATCTTTGTTGAGTGCACAAGCATCTTGGAAAGTTGATTTACGCAGGTAGAAGGTGTACATTACATAGACAAACATCGTATATTCGATGTGGATGAAGGTCGTTCGTTGAACAGATGGTGAAAGTGAAGGATCATTTGTCCTACCGGTAATATGCTTCTTGTCCCTCTGCCTTTCTCCACGAAAGTGCGGTGCCTACCGATTTGTGGTTACGACCCATGCTGGCCTTTTTTCAATTACTGATTACTCGGAAATTAGCCCAGGCATTTGGGCCGTTCCGTGGAAATGCACCCCAGTTCGTTGGCACAATTATTGATGATGGTGTCGTAATGGAAGGTTCAAATATGCATATTGGGGGGGGGGGAGGGGGAGGGAGAAGGAGAGGGAGAGGGAAGGAAGAAGGGAGTAAGGAAAGTAGAAAAGTGAATTCATATGTTCCGCGTTGACAGCTGACAACATATCGTCCATCATAATCTGCCTTTCTGTTAAATTTTTATAAAAAATATTCCCTCACACATCATTTCAGTATGCTGCACGTTATAACGAAGCCGTACAATAATTATGTGGTGGTTGCTTCAAACATTACCTATCATTGCTAAAGTTTTTGCGATAAGGTGTCGCGATAACGTCGTTCTCAATCACATCATTGTCATAATTTATAACCCGGAGTTTCATAGTAATTTGCGCAATATTTATTAAATTCTTCATCGCTTCTTGTCTGTGCAGAGGGTTGGATACAGCGCTTATATGGAAGGGTGAAGGTAGGGAGCAAGTTCGCTTAGCTTACCGAGGTGGATTCCAGGTTCGCTCGGAACGTAACTGCCGATCAGATCAGTGTGCAGATTCTCAGCGGCAAGGGTGAACTAAAAAATATTGAACTAAATGAAGTCGTACTCACTGAGGTTTGTTGAATCCTTTCTTTTATAATACTTCTTGCTCCATCTTTTCTGTGTATGAGGAGCTGTTTTCATTGTTGCACTCATCTATTACATAGCAGTTTGGTTGTATGGAAAATAATTTTGTGCAGATAACCTTCCTGTAGTACGAAATAATAAAAGCACACATAGCTGATTCGTATCTTCAGCTATCGATATAAAAAGTGTTCGATCGAAAAGGCGTGCTAGAAATTTAAGAATGAGATTGCGTTGCGTTAGTCGCTAACGTTTTCATATGTCGGTTCTCCAGCTATTATACTGGAATTGTTGTTGCCCGCGCGCTGTTCTTCTGTTGTCCGTTTCCTCGATTTCTTCCACTGGATTTATCCCTATTGTTTTTTTTTTTGAATTTTTCTTCTAGCATTTTTACGAGTCCTTTCAAGTATTCTCTTTTGCTGCAGGTGACTAACTATTACGATGCAGCGATTCGCTACTCAAGCCTATACATCTCATGGCTAAAACTGTTTGGCTGATTCAGCATTGCGAACTTCAGACGCTTTGTTAATAGTAACTCCAATAACTGCATATAAAAGAAGAGCTTTGGAGCGTAACCGAACAGTTTAGGTACTTGAGCTACCAACGTGGTTGAGGATAAAACGTGCTAGATGTAATCGAGTGGCTATCAAGGTGCCATGGACGCGTTTGAAATCGTCACCTGTACAATTGGTTAGTTTACAACCACATAATGCAAATAATTCATTTCGCAATTAAGTGATGTGCCACATCTTGCACACTATTGTAATGGTTTTGTTTCAGGAGGGCACGCTTGTTGAAGAGTTTTTCACTGGTTTCCGTGTTTTTACCAGTTCCACTTTTTTTTTTTTTCGCAGAGTAAATTGTGCAAATGAACATAAATTTTGCGGTACACAAAGCATCCGTATTACATCGATGGAAGAGATCATAGCGTGCCGTTTCAGTTATTTAGAATATTCCATGAGGGGAAGCTGTATGAGATGAGGTAATTGCATCAGCGGTTAAAACCATGCTTACCTCGAGAAGCACATTGTTTCTAAATTGGAGCGCATTGCTTCTGGTGCAAAAAACTACATTGTTCCTCCATCCCTGTCGAAGATTAGCTTTTCATTAGAAGTGTCCTAGACCCATATTGCTTATTGTTTTTCATGTACCCTAAGCAGAGAAGGATTCGATGATAAATGCTAATAAAGTAAATGGTTTGGGCTGTAGTGAAAAGGTGAGAAGCGTGATTGTGCGATGTGGCTTGTGTGAAGCGACGTCGATTCGGCTCTGAACTTATTCAGTCTCAGCACTAACGTGACGCCGCTCTTGTTAGAAATTCTATTTCATATGAAATGTTCTTTTGTGTGATTCGAGCAATGGTCTTTTCTGAAACTTCCACTCATATTGAACATTGCAATTTCTCATTGCGATCACTTGTCCTTTTTACCTCACTTCATTACTCGCATCCTGCAAAAGCACGTGCAGCTTACTTCGTTATTATTGAACGCCTTAGGTTAACATTGGCTTATGGTGGTGAAACAGGTGCGAGGAAAGGCATTGATCTTTAGTATGAAGTGTTTTCAGTTTGTTGACGAAATTCAAGTTGAAGTGGAATTGACATCAGAGGCGCCGCTCTCAAGTGGTTCGAATCCATTAAGGTAAGTGCTTCATTTACACAGGAATGCTCGCAGCCGTTATTCCTCTGAAACATTTATCTTTTAGATTTGTGCTTCAGGGGGGATCCAACGGTTCGCTCCTTTCGTTCACAGTAATTTCTCATGCTGCGATTTAAAGCTGGTCTTATCGTCGTAGAAAAATGTTCGTATATTAGTTTTACAGAAATAGGTTGTTTTTGTATTCTTCATAGGTAGTAAACGGAAATGTTGCTGTCTACTGCGCTTCTAAAAAGAACTAAGGAATTTTTAAATTTTATTTCCACTGAAGAACTGTCCTGCTCCAAACTTTGGGTTTTTCTGTCGTTCGCAGTTATACACCGTAAAAAGGTTCATCGGTAACCACTGCCATATTCGGCGGAAAAACTTTCATGCGAATGAATCACTTTTGTTGTGAATATGATAAATATTGCAATGCTGTGATGTATTTAGCGCCGAAGGGAAATTGAGTTTATAAATTATGTTGGATTCGACCGATTGCGTTCTGCTGCGATAGCACGCTGTGTGCAGTTGCTCAACTGGTTGAGGTATTTGAGCGAGAGTGAAAGGTTCTCGTTTCGGGCAGTGGTAGCAAGTATATTCCTAGGAAAGCAGGGCGTAACTGGGAAGAAGTTTCGGCGGAAGCCGCTTTCAACGAACTCCAGAAATAATTCACTTCAAGGGGAAGCAGAGGCCATGCTGCACTTTGATGTTTGAAGAAGCTGAAAGGTTAACCTGAAAGGCTACTGAGAAACATTGTTATGAAGTTAACCTCAAGCGTTCGTAATATTTACGGCACCCGAAACTGTCCACCACTTTCCGAAATGATGAGGGTCGAATGCTTGATTATCATTTTTGGTCGCTACTTTTGCTTGCTGCCAAACATATTCTGGGAACCTAGTTATATTGTAGTTGGTTTACAAGAGATGTAATCATGTTTTTACTGAAGAGCTCAAATTTAATCGTTCTTTTTCAGTAGTTTCGCGGACTCTTCGTATGGTTTTGCAAATCGTGTGGTCGAAGGAATGTCACTTTATGTGAATACAGTTGAAATTCATTTCGACTCGGGAGTTTTTGGAGGCTCCTTAATGGTAATTTCTCGTTCTTTGCTTCTTAGTGGTAAGATTTTTAGTGTGGTGGGACTGAAGTAGTTCACTATAACATGTGCCATCAACTACGTCCCCATTGTATTTCTCATCTATTTGCTGTAATTACAACCAAACTTGAAGAGTAATGTGGGTGCTAGAGAATGGAGCAAATGCGGAAGTGAAGACTTTTCACCAAGTATATTACTTCTAGACGACACATTGGTCATGGCCTCGATATTATGGCCATTTGAAAATAATATTGCTGAAAAATATTTGTGAGGTGTATTACTAAGGGCGTGGTTATGCTTTTCGGGTGGAGAAATGCAAATTAATCGCATATCGTTTGTCTCTTGTCCTCAGTGGATTGTGCACTTTGTGTGCCGGTTTTGAACGTCGTCATTCCTCTCCCCCAAAGTAGATACACCCGAGAAATGTAAGTGCTTCTGCATGGAACGCCGCCCAACGCTTGCAAAAGAAGTCAAATCATCGCCACACGCTGCAATGATATAATCCGTGAACTAAGTAGCAGCCTGCAGAGTACAAAACTTCGAATCTACCGCTCCTCTTATAGTGGCTACGTGCCTCTGCTTGAAACCACTTGCGATGAGGGTTAAGTGCAGCGAAGTTCTTTCTGATTAGTTGTGATTGTGACCGAATCAGAGCCCGATTGGGTTCGCTTGCGACTGGCATTTGGATCTGAATTTGTGCAATTGTGACAGGCATCAGAATTCAATTGAATGTGATTGTGATTGGCATCAGGATCTTTTATTTCCAACAGTTCATGTTTTTGAGATAAATGACCTACTGAGCACACATTCACGAAATCTGGAATCGGTTTGAAAGTTTCATCGGCGGTCCTCAAATACTTTCAAAGAACCATGCGCATCGTTGTAACGGGCGAAGAAAAACCTAGGGCGCCAGATTTCTAATTTTTTCGAAGATGAGACTTCTGAAATCCATAGACATCAAAATACGTCGCTTCAGACGTAACCTTCTCGACGATCTGCATTCTTTAAAATGACGTTGAAATGCGCGAGACGTTGAAATCCGGTAGGTGTAATGAGCATTCCGTCGAGAAATAAACGCGTAATTTTTGATGCCGAGGGGCGAAGATGTTGCTTTTTTCCACCATTTCGCAGCTTTTTTTTTTCAGTCACCATGTGATTGCTGTGTTCTGAAATTATCGTGTTGTTGAGAAGACGTAAGATGAGATTGGATTTGAGTCCTCGGCCATTTAGCTGGTTCCAGCAACTCAAAATAGCTGCTACTCAACTTTGCCGTAGCAGTATTGGGGTCCATTTTTCAGAGTTTACATATCAGTTGTCACCTCGAAGTGAATCAAGTTTTATTTTCTTCATCGGATATCTCCAAATTAATGGCTGCCTGCGTGGTTGCTTGGAATATGCTCGCAGTCGAGCTTTACCTTATCTAAAGCGGAGCCTCGAAATTCAGTCAAATTAGGTTACGATCAGTCCCAATTGGAAAACAGATGGCACGCTTGAACAATTATATGAAAAAGGCACGTCTTGTCTTTGAGTAATTTCATTGACTCGGTTGATTAGCTTCGCTGAGGGTTCCTTGATAGTTTGCTTATAATTATTTGTGCTGAATTTCTCGAAGTTTTTTCACTGAGCGTTAGTTCGTTCTTCCGAAACTCGAAGTAACCGAGCTGCAGCTGTCGCGACTTTCCGTTGAAAGCAAGAGTCCAGGATGGCAGCCGATTGGGGACCTTCGCTACAGTCGCATAGTGGATCCGGGATTGAGTCAAATGCTCATGTTTAAACAGGTCAGTTAGCACATCTTTCTGCCTTTACAGCGTTGTACTGCTGTCTCTATTATTCCGCTTTTTGGTTTCTAAAGGGTAGATTTGTGGTGCAGCGAAATGCATTCGGCAAATTCGCTCACGTATCATATCCTCTTCGATGTAAGCCATTTAACTTACAGCATTAAAAGTTTGCAAGGCGCGCTTTTTCTTACATGGAGGAAACCGCACAACATTTTGCGGCCTCTGAAGATAAATCCAGGTCCACTTCAGGCAAATGCTGCTTCACATCTTTCTCCAAGAATCTAGCATCACAACCCTATTCAAATTGTATGCAGGATATTTCGTTGAACGAGGTAATACTCTGGAGGTGTCTGAATCGTAAATGTCACACCTGTCTGCGTCATCACGGTTTCGCGAACGTTTTTGCCCAATGCTTTTGTCTGATTCTGTCTTAAGTGTCTTTATTATCTTCTCTCGAGTGAGCTTCGTTTGTTTCTTTGTTTTGAATTTCATAGGAAGGATCTGCTTTCGTGTTTAAGAATCGCATCATTCATCCTTTGGTGAAACCAGGGAAACTAAATCTCGGCGTTATGTCACTTCGTTGGAATATCGTAGATAAGTCCAGCGTATCAGTTGAAACTTCCCCACAATACTTTTCATCACGATTTTTTCACCGAATAACAACTGAGCTGTTGGATTTTAAGGGAAAGAAACCGTAATCAGTGTAAATGATCCTGCTGCGTTACATCCGTCAGTTCTTTATAGTGGCATCTTAACTGCTGCAGTGAATGTCACTGTCGCCTGTGAAGCAAGTCGTCCTCTCACGCGTCACTGTGTTGCTTTGGTGACGACGTAACCGTGCAAGCCGTCTGTACAGTCTCAACCCCCTGCGCCATACTCATCATTCTTCTGCCATAGGAGACGCTGTGCAAAATTCGTATCTTCGGTTAGCTTACGATGCAAAGCCATTTGAGGGCGTTTCAAATTCAAAAAAGATATTGACAGGATATTTTCGCATAAATTTTTGAGGGAAGTCTCAACTGTGAATTGAAATGTTCACCAGTAAAGTGGGCGTTGGTTCGTATCGTAGCGAGTATGAATCGTAAGAACAGCCTCAGTAAGTGACACGATTCGTTCTGAAGGCAATGCTTTTGCAAATGACCACATAAAGAGCCATCTATGCCGTCCTTGGGATAAATCATTTTTGAATTTTAAGGGTGAATTCCGGTGTTGCTTCTTACGTGAGCTTTTTAATAGAACTCACGAGATATGTGTTAGAGGTTGCTGCCTTGTATCGCCTTCGTCCTGTTTAACGCGTTTTCTTCCTTTATATGCATAATCAAAGTCGTTTTCTTCTCTAGAAAAGTCATGCACCCATGTAATTGTTTGAAGAGTCGTCGACAGTGGGGAAGAGTTGTTCTTTTTTTTGGCGTCAATAATTCGTTTTAGAGGTCCAAGACAGATAATTCGGGCCGATTAGCAGCAAAATTTTTCAGCGGTGGCATTCGCTTGCGATCTTGAAGTTCGCTGGCGTTTGTTTTGACTTGGTGCGCAATAAAAATTTTGAAAGACTGCCACAAGTTATAAAAGCTTGTTTAAGCAGTTTTCTAACCGGTGGACGAAATCATCGGAGAAGAAGAATTTTGAACTATTTGTTGTGCATAAGCAGTTTAAGGTGCCAAAGAAGGTACGGTACTAGTACGGTTATTATCGTTACAAATGCGATAGACACTATGCTGTAATAATTTTTTCGGAGTTTTCTGGGCTATTCATTTTAGCGTTTAGTAGATGTCGTTGATGAGAATGATCGGCCATTTCAGTTTTTCCTCAGTTTTATAGGTCGGATGAGGTCGATGCGCCTTCCGTCCCATAATTTGTGCGTCTCCCCCACTCTGATATAGAAAGGGGTTAAGAGTAGAAGTACGCTTAGGCACACATGAGTAATGCATTCGCAGTGAATATTCGCCATTCGATGCTCGCATTTTGACATCGAAGGAAAGGGAATCTGTGCAGTATGTATCAGTTTCAAAAAAAAGGTCCAAAAAACGGTAACAGTTGCTGGTGAATCAGTCGACACCAATTTTTCCAGGTTACTTGGCAGTTGCTGCGAATCGAGGCGTCCGCCCAGGTTGAGCCTTCACAGCGAGCCAATATAAACGCCCCGTTGAGACTGATCACAAGCAATGGCAAGAGCCGAATAGCTGTAAAAAAATCATCTACAGGTGTCGTTTTTCGTCGTTTTTTCTTTTGCTCCACACCACGATGTGCAGTGTTAGATTGTTTTGCGTCACGAAATCAGCTTCTAGAAAAGTTGGCGGAGAATGATGTAGTTGTCTTCTACAACGTATCGCATAATGGTAAGAGATATGTGCTCGTCGGGCGCTATACAGGTCTTTTACTGCAGTAAGATTTTTTGTATTCAACTCCGAGTAGTGCACGTAGACTACGTTTGAAAGGTCCCTCATTCATATCACATTTGGTGGGACTGAGCTGGCGGGTTTTATTTTCTCATATTATTAGGCTTTCGCTTCGGTGTACTGGATGCCTGAAGCAACGCTTGGTTCAGCCGAACTTGTTTCGCTGTGTTAACACTGTGGCAGTGAAAACGATGGTGATATATGTAATATTATAACTATCATTCATATCTACTATTGAGTTATAAAAGGTTTTCATATGTACTATTATTCATCACTGTTTGCGAGTAGTCGCGAAATCTATATCTGTATCAGTTTTTCATTAACGTTATATGGTGGTATGTTGGGTCGAGAGGGGGGAGGGGGCAGGGGGGTAGGGGTGATTAGGCGAGGCGATTCTATGAACTTATATTAAAAAATTTTGATGTGCAGATGGAACTGTGTTGGGCGGCCGCATACAGACAATTCTGGAAGATATTTTATGGGTGGCCACATTACCTCAGGTACGCTCTGCGATAGCCTTCTACAATCACATTATGAAACTGGTCAAAGCGGCTCCAAAGAAGGCTGATTTTCAAATGCAGGTGAGTAACTGGTGCATTATATCTTTTTTTAACCTACTCATCTTTTTTTAGCCAATTCAGATGATGTCTTCGCGGAGAGCACATGCGGTGCCTTGAGAAGGCTTTTACTAGAACCATTAATTGTACTTGTTAACTTACCTAGGACTTAAAAAAGAATTGGCCATGATGGTTAAAGTGAGTGTTTGCCTACATATGCACATGCATATGTGTGCGTGCACATGTGTGTATACAAACATACGATATTCCAGTCATCAAGAGACGTGTTTTAGCAGCACAATCAGATAAAGCCGCCGTCTGCAACGAGCAGGTCAAGCACTCCAAATCTTATGTCGAAGGCGTTCCGCAATTTCGACTTCAACCAAACTTCCTATCACCTGTACGTGGGCAAAATCGACCTGCACCTATGCGACGATGCGAATGCATCCTCAGGTTCTTTGTCACTGTCTGTCTATTTCTCATTTTCTTCTTCGTAGCATGGTAGCAGGTTACGACACTCGCTGATGCTTTCGGTTTTTTTTTCAGGTGGGACCAAGCTGATATTCAAGAGTGGATGAGAGGGGTGAATCCATCATGCGCTTTCCCCCAAACCTCCACCAAGAGCATTTTTTGACTCCTGTTATCTTTTTCAAAAGTTTTTCGGCGCCTTGCCGCACCACTGAAGATTACTGTAAAATTTTGGTACAAATTTTTTCAAAAGTTGATGGTCGCACACGACGTCGTTTCAAAAAAATTTGGAAGACGTTTTTCGTAAATTTTCTTCTCGGTCCTTAACAACAGAATACTTCTCAGATTCGGCGATTTAGCGTTCATTTCACAGCTTAAAAGGCTAGTAGGTGGCATCTCCACTGATGGTATTATAGATCGATGAGAGGAAGTTGGCACATGTACTGCTGGCGTCAGTTGAGGTGATGCCTTTGGTATTTTTAGCTCGCTTTGAAGACTGAATATCCGTAAATTTGTGATCATTTACCCTCCCTTTCTCTCATATCTGTTCTCATAAAACAATTCTGCTACTTAAGTTTCAGATTCGCTGTCGTAACTGCGATTTTCAAAGAAAGATTTTAACCATCTCAAGCATATCAGATAGCACTTGCGACACGAATCTTTGAAATGGGTTTACTTTTGCTGTATGATGCGTCATTCTATAAAAATTCGCTCTGTCGTTCCCACTTCCGTCTCCTGGAGACCAAAATCCTGGCTATGAGCCTAGGTGGAAGTAATTGAAAACCGAGTGCCTCAAAGTCATGGCAGTAGATTTTATCTAAACAAGCCCTTGCTGTTTACTCACATGCGTGTGTAACACGCTTGGAAGTGTTGACGTTCTACACCTGCTGGCTGCAAAAGTTTGAGGTTGAGAGTCGAAACGAGACTTGGAAAATAATAAATGAGGGTCGTAGTGCTGCTACTTAAGTTCTAGCAGCGAGGTTTGCTGCTTGTTGCGGTTCTCGATTCGAGTTTTCTTGACGCTGTGATAACGTCTTAACACTGTGCGCCATGTTCAGTGATCACTGTCCCAGTCCGTGGTACCTTATTCAGCACAGTGCTTCGGTTTATCTTGCTCAGGAGCAGGTTAAGTTTGTTTTTAGAGTTTCGTTCGATAGACAGTTGTCGTGTGCTCTCTTATTGGAGCATTACTGCGAATATTCCACAGTGCTGAGTGTTCATTTATTAACGTTGCGTGCTCATGCAGGATACCCAGCAGATTGGGACATCGATAGCGGTGCACTTCAAGTGACACTTGTGCGTCTCTCAATCGATTTCTATCCCGCTAATATTGCCTCATCCGATCGACTCAACTGGGTGCGCTATTCTGCACCGAATCAATGCTCCACATGGATTCAACAGATCCTTAAGGCACATTATAAGCTTTTGTGCTCACGTTTGGGTATGTTTATTAATGGATATTGTGCGGATAAAAAAAATTGGTTTCATTTTATCTGTATCTACGTCACTATTGCATCTCACTGGAGAGGATTTTGATAAAGGGAAATGAGCAACATGTGCTCTGTTTTTTCGAAATTCGCTGTATCCCAGCAGATTTTCGTCGAAAGGTTAAGAAACTTTTTGAATAAAATAGTGTAAATCTTCAGAGTTTTACAGTTTCTTAAGGAATATAGCAACATTCGGATGGCTTGTTGAGACGGACAGACTACCACATGCCTTTTTACCCTACCCTCATCCCGTCCTCGTCACTCCCTCCTTGCTTCGTATTTCCCCTTTCTGTCTTCTACACTTCTGCTTCATCCACTAGAGAACAAGTAAAATGGTTGAGTGTCGATTTCCGAAAATGCTTTGAAATGACGTTGAAAAAAAAATTTGCAGATACGAATGCGCAAAATCGTTTGGCACGTATTTGGCCTCAATTGCTTTCACAGAACTGTGTCCTTCGTATCCACGATGTGGTTGTGCAATGCGTTACGGATATGAATTCGAAGCGAGACGCACTTTTTAACTTGTTTATGTCCGATCGTAAGTCAAAAGCATCACTTCCGTCCGACCAACCGCTCGTCCATCTCGAATTCGCATCCTTCTACCATCCAGCCACCGAAACGATGCCAAGTAGGCCGCTTTGTTCGCTCCGATATCCAGGTTTCACAACGTAATGGAGAGGGAGGGGGAATAGGATGGGGATTGTGGCCTCAAGAATCGTCTGCGACCTATGTGAAATGTGAACAAGAGTTTCGTATCACTTTGAGAATGGCAGAATGTGCGTTCTAATAATTTCCCCTCACCAGGCTTGCATGTTCCATTGATTCTTTTGGAAAGATGAAATATGCAGAATTATCCATTCATATTTCACATGATTCGGCCGCAGGTATTACTCGCCTGTGAAAAATTCATGGTCTTATAGCTCGGCAGCAGTATAAGAAGGATCCAACCCGTGCAAAATACGGAAAAGTTTTTTTTTTTTAGCAATTTTAAATAACTGATTGGTGGCAATTGGTGAGTCGATTTGCTATTAATATAGGACGTTACGCCTATGCTTAATGTTTTATATGTCATCTTGTGTATCAGCAGCGTGAAGCGAGCCTGAGTTGATGTCAGCGAGGCGACACACAGACACATACAAATTAACGACCTCATCGTATTTCATTTTAAAGCGCATAAAACTTCTGTGGAAAACATCACAACTATACGATTGGACTGCTCTATTGCAGTGGTGAGCGCCGCACCTCCTCTAACTCACATATACGGAATGTCTTAGTTTTGCAGATTTTTTCCCAATCTGCACTGAATTCACCAACTTTTGAATATGTTTGCCAGTTTTTTTGTCCTAATTTCCCAGTTCTCACTGGCTGTTTGCGCAGTTAACTCAAATTCTTTTTTTGTTTTTTCTCGGTCGCGGTAGTTAAGTCTGGTCACTGAGCAATGAAGTGACTGCTGATTTCTCGCCATCCAGTTGATTCTCGAGTCTTTACATAGTGGGTCGGTTTTTTCGTGAAATGTGACAAGGAATGGGCTCATTCGAGAGTGTCGTAGAAAATTTCAGCCGCTTTGTGTCCCTACTCATTTTTTCACACCTAATCATCCTGAAGTTGTGGTGCTGTTTACTTTCAAAATACCTATGTTGATTTTAGGTGCAGACTAGGCCACATTATAAGAGAACTTCGTCGATGATTTCATGTCATCTTATATTGCGCTTAATGAGGGTCGAATTCTGGCCACGGCGTAACGGGGAGAGGTGAGGCTTTCCTTCAAAGACCGCATCGATGTTTATGACATCCTTTATTTCCTGGGTGTGTGTATGGGTCTGGATTGTAAGATATGCATGAGTGCATTTAATACGCTATAAGAAACAATGAAGTCGGTAATATAAGCATGTGCCAATTACGGCTAGCTGGAGTTCAACGGAAATCCGGATCCATAGAAGGCGGCAGCATGAAGAAAATGGTTTTTTAGTGCCGCCGAACGCAACACATCTGTTGTTGGGCCCTTTCTCGTTTTTACTGGACCAAAGGACTATTCGCTGGGTGCTTTATGTGTATGATGATATCAGCAATGCTTTGGTGAGTTCTTTAGTCAGTTCACTGCTCAGTCTGACGTCGGATACGTTTAATTCACTTTTGTTTCTGAGCGTAAGAAGAGGGCGTTGAGTTGATTGATTAGAATGTATGGAATTCGTGTGCATGGTGTCGGTTCAATTGGTACTATATGTAAGTGATAGGGCATCTAGTTGTACACTCTTATGTCGATTATCGTTTATTGATGCTAGTGATCCATCGCAAATATCTCTTCCGACCAATCCTGTCACAAATTCTCATCGTTCGACTGAAAGATGCAAAGCGTTCTGCATATGAGGGCGTTTTTCATGACTGGAAGTTTACGTTTTTCTTCCTTCAAAACGATGAACAAGGGATGATTGAAAGCTATAGCATGAGGTTGGGTTTTATTGATTGATAAATTTAATTGCAGCAATGTTTGGATGCTTCGTTTGATATGGATTACATTCCCAAAACCGATATTCGTATTGATCTGCTCATGCCAAAAGTAAGACTTCAACTTGTATTTCATTTATTACGAGAGTTGGATGTGACCTGTTGTAGTAGTTGGTGCCGTTAAATTAGCGATTCATTGACGCCTTTGTTGATGTGAGAAGCGTGTCCTGTTCAACACACGAGATAACCATTGAAATAAACCTGACGTTATATATTCGCTGCTAGAGAAACAAAAGCAATTATCTGGAATCGATTTGCTTTGGCCAGTCATATCTGATTCTGTTTGAAGATTTGATGAAATGTTTTTTAAAAGCTTTCTTGTCTTGGTTGCGATATTTTAGAATATTGCAGATAATCATTCGTTTCGGTGATTGTAGCACAAGAGATGGACAGATGCCTCGTCGTTTAGTTGTCAGCATGAGCACAGTGTTGGCAACAAATTGTGAATCGGCTCATAGTCACGACGCTTGTTCGTTCTTCAGCTCTCTTTCAGCGAACATTGTCGACTTCGTTGACGCCACTCAGCTGCCTTTAAATGCGTCTTCGTTCAGAAGTTTTATAATTCAGCTCAACCAAAGTGAGGTGATCGATTCCGTCGACGGTTCGTTGACGTTGTTCTCAGTGAGACTTGGTTCGATTGAAAGGTTTGGCTGAGCTGTGGGATGTGTGTGCCGATCATGACCATGCCTACTCGATTTCATGTGGTCAAGATACATCGTGATTTCCCTTGTCAAGTTTTCCGCAAGTTGGCTACTTCCGATGTTCCGTCTTCTCCCATTCCTTTCCTCTTTCCATCTCTCACCCCCCTTTTCGGGTAAAAAGAAGCATTTCCTTTGAAAGAGTGATTTCGCGCGAAGTGTAGCGTGCGCAAACATGCTCATCGCTTTTGTTATCGTGTGTAATACTCATGTTGTACTTGCCTTAGCATTTATGGGGTTTAGGTTGTTGCTGCACAATGTTCTTGTTCTTAGCGTACAGGCTGTTCTTAACGCTTTAACTTGACAGGTCGAACTGTTGCAGAAGACCGTGGTTGAAGGTTAGTGTTCAGGAACCAGTCTGACGTTCAGTCATCTCAGAAAAGGTTCCTACGGACGGTTGGTGCAAATTCAAGGAGAGCTCATTTTCTAATCACATCAGTCCGATTGCTGAAATTATGGATCTGCTTTTGTTCTGCATTTTGTTAAGCCTTTGAAATTTATTGTCAGCCGTTGTGCTCTCTCCGCAAAGAATTGCATGTAATTTCTGACTGATGGGCTCTAAGTAGTGAAGTTTTTAGGGGCACTCCTTTTTCAGTTGTAGGTGAACTGTATACAGTCAGTTCAATGAAGTATTGTGGTTATTTTTGAAGGAGTGGAGCGGTTCTGGATAAGCACCTCTCCAATTTGGATAGATACGGATCGCGGAGAGTCGTCTCGCTCGACGCCACTTCTTGGCGATGTGGCGTTGCACGCTGTTTGTGATGTGTCGACGAAACAGGTAGCAGACGTTGCACTTTTGCAACTCATAATTTCCATAGCATCTCAAAAATAAGTGTCCCTCCCATTTGTCAAGCACGTGCGTGAATACTGCACGGGGCATTTTTGCTGAGGCACTGAATTTTGTTGGAACCATTATTGTGATACTGTGACTCAAATAATTGTGCCAAATATTGAAAGAAGCATACCACATTTGGATAATTTTTTTTTTTAATTTTTGAGAGAGTCGGAGAATTGATAGTCGTATTTGCAGTGATGATTTTAGGTTGGATTTAAGGTTCGTCCAAATCTCGTAGCTCCTCAAAATTAGGTTCATTTTCGCGTTTTATATTTGAGACGAGAAGGGGAATTCGATGCGATTTTTTGCGCCGGACTAGATCCAGGTATTTCGGCTAATTGGAAGTGTAATAATACGTCGCTTCATTGCGAAGGTGTTTGCAACGAACTCATCTGAATGTGTGCCAAAACAACTGTCGCAGAGTAGCTCGTGAGGAGGATTCCTGCCTCATCTCTGCATACTTTTTCAGCTATTGAGACTAGAAGTTTGGAAGACGTAACATTCAAACTGTTTAACAGTGTTCATCAGTGTTTCCAATATGAGTTGCGATTCTTGCATGAGAGTTCATTGAGTTTGCGAAGATCGGAGTGGAGATAATGGTGTTATCGCTTCCTTAATTGCTTGCAAAATTTTCACATTAGAAACAATAAACGTTTTTGGGTACACGTTCGTTCCCTAATGTTTGTTTTTCGGGTCACTTAATCATCACTTCTCTCTCCGTCATTCTCTTAATCGGAAACGCTAAATGCAACAGCAAACGAATTGCAGTGTGTTGCATAACCAGTGATCACTTTTGAACCTTGCAGGTCAACATTGCGGTACAGCCGCAGTGTCGTGTGCGAGCCGTGATAGATCACTACCAGTACGTGCAGCTGACGCGATTGTTGAGCACGCTGTCGCTGTTCATTGACCAACTGGATGCAGACCAAAAGTTTTTCTCTTCAGGTCGTAGCAATGGCGGCTCAATTCCGTTCGCCATTTTATGCCTTATCGAGCAGGTGCTTCAATCTCATACATTGCATTATGGTCCCACCATACTTGGAATGCGATTCGGTCTTCGAGATGTGTTGACAATAAGTGCGGAAGCACATTTTATTTGAACTTGAAGAAACAAATAGATAAATAAATAAATGTGTAAGCGAGGAAAGAAACTACGGAAATTGTGATAGTTCCTGCAAAGCTCTGATTATAAATTTATAAATCTTCTTTTGATGATACGCCTCTTCATAGGAAATTGGCGACTGTTATAAGTTCGCCTAGATCATGCATCTCGTCTTTGGATGCGGTACTTACGATGACCGATTTGTAGCACATCGAGACGAAGATCACCAAGCTGTGCATCACTTTGTATTCATCCATTCTTGCAAAATTGTTTGAAGCATCGATCTTTTAATGCTATAGATGATCACAAGACCAGCTCAGTTTAGGTGGAGTTGAACGTCGTTTTGGCACGTGGTGCAATTATGAGCCCTTACGCGAACCACATGCGCTGCGACCAGTCGAATTTCTCACCATCGATGTCCGGTTAGCAAAGTTCCATTGTTCTGCTGTTCACTCACCCATACCTTATGTGAGCTATACGTTTGTGTTACACTTTTAAGTCAGGTTAGCAAACTTTTTCTTGTGTCGTTTGGGGCTGATCCACACGTGTTCAATTTTTGTATCCGTTGTCGTTTAAGCCATAAAATCACGATGCAGTGCATCGGTTGCTCGTCTAAGGTTCATATCATTTACTGAGAGCTCTTGCGATACGCGGAATAAGCCTTCGCATTTTTTTGATGCTTTGATGTTCCTGTGTGAGCAAAACAATTTTTTGAGAAGGTGACAAGGAAGAACGAAAGAGAGCAGGAAGGAGGGGGCGGAACGAAGGGGATGGAAGGGTTACACACACAGCTGACTTTGATGGTTCCTTTCATTGTCGTTCGCTACATACGGGGATGATGTGATTTACCCCTTATCAATCAGTAACGTTGTACACATGAACGATTAGACAACTAATTTTTTAAGAGTTATTTATTGCTGTTTACACATTTACTGACACGAAACGAATGAAATAGCATGTGGAATGTTGAAATGAGGAATAAAGAACGGATCGTCTGCGAGGTATCGCTCACTCTGTGGTACTATCTTGAACGCGTACAGACTCCACCCGGCTATCTCTACTGAATTCCACTGTTTCGCCCTTTTCTTTTGGGTTTGTACGAATCCACGGTGGTAGGTGCGTTCGCGTGAGTGCCAGGAGCCGTTGCCTTTCCTCCACTCGCGACGGCACTGGTCGGTCAGTCTAAATCCGCTCCATGATTCACTACCTTTCATTGAACTTAACGAAATCAAGCTTGACAACCTTGAGGTTTTTGCATGGGAAGGATGAAGACACGAGTTGCAATACTGCACTTGTGAGATGGTACTATATTTGTGGTTGTGCAGTGTACCACCGAGCTAAACATTTAAACTTCATTATGCGCATCGGTGTATAATGGATGGTTTTTGTAGGTTCATTTCTGAGCAAAAATCGATCACGTTGTGAACTTCATATAAAACTTTCAATTCAGTGGTGGATTCGTGAATATGATCTTGGCGGACCAATGTATGCCTACTTGCTTCATATATGTGTTTCAACGATTCTGGCTAACTGCTGTTCATCGTGGAAAAACTTCTGAGGTCTTCAGGCTAAAAACAGATTGTTTTCCTGGTCGCCTAGTTGCTTTTTTCTCGCATTGCTGAGAGGATCGGCAAGCTCTTGCCAGAAAATTATGATTGCGAAAGTATTTGATCAAGAGGATACCTGAGGTCGAGGCTTGTTGCTTGGTGCGCTGACGCTAAGTATTTGAGTGTTGGCTGCTTTTGGGTTATGTGACATCCGATGGCGTAAAAATGGCGAAGGTTTAGAATCGCTCGGACGACGTGACAAACGGAAAAAGCGCTCTAAGTTGAGCTTCCGATTGTGTGATGTCATTTTTGTGGGCGACTGTTCGGTTGTCTCTTCTTCTGCGGCAGTCGATCTGACTTCATTTCTAGACTCCGTCGTTGATGGCACTGGCGTAGTGACAGTTTGTGTTGTTGTTGTCACTTCTAAATGTAACATCTTTCAAGCAGCATGCCTTATTCGTCTATTCATCTCTGCGTGGAAATACGTGGCACACTGACCAGAGGGTTATCCACTTTTTCATTCGCGAACAATTACATTATTCAGTTCTCTGCAAATTTTTCCTTTTCTACGAACATATCTTCATTCACGTGCCCTACGAAAGAATTTTGATAGTAACACGTATCGGTAGTGGAATAACATACTTGGCATGCGAATGTTGCTGCAACAAGGAGGTGGCTGTGTTCGTTCAACTGCTTTAGGGCACACATCCTTTGTATCTTTCATGTAGTCCGTCTTGCAAATGAGGTTTGGTTCAGTGGTGAGGTTGATCGCTTCTCTGCCGTTCATAACATGGAAGCCATCTTGAGAGCACACCATTGGATTTTCTAAAATAGCATACATCAGAGTAAGCTATGTTAGCACGGAGAAGTACGTCATAAGTATCTTATAACGTTACAACACAACGGTGCCACTTGGTTTTGCTACTTGCCGTTTGCACCTGCTCATGTTCCTAGAAAAGTGCTCAAGATATTCATTCTTCTTTCACCATGTTTTACATGCACCATCGTCGGTATTCGTTGCATTGGTGATTCAGTTTGAGGACTATCACGTTTTAGCGATATTTGCTTCATTGGTGACATAGATTTAGGGTTGCATGCTATGTAGATGGGGGTGATAGAGAAAGGGAAGGAGTAGTGGCCGCGCTTGAATCACATTTAAGGATATTTGTAGAGCGAGGCATTTTCTGCCATCATTATGCAAAGGCGCTTTTTTCCTCACAGTGCAAAATGTTTACATCAGTTTTCTTTCACGTACTTTTTTTTGATGACGTGTTGTGTGAAGTGCGAGTAATGCGAAATGTGTGCACGAAATATGCAAGCAAATATGCATGAGCAGTGCAAAACATACAATTAGAGGCGTACATACCTTGTAGTCTAACGGTTAAGTGATCCGAGCCAGTGATCGCTCCGGGCTGTAGCACTTTGATTTTATTGTGCGAAAGGTCCAGCGTATGCAGATTGGCCAGGTGTGCAAAGCTGAGTGGCTATAAAAGAGAATTGCTTCGTAAGAGGGAGGGCTGTTTCGCGATGCAGGCATTTTGGGACTAACCTATAGTAAAAAATACCTGCAACTTGTGTACCTGTATGAGCCTTGTGGTGACGAGCCAAAAAATGAAATCAGTTTTTCGTGCTTATACCATGCAGGCTGCAGGGCCATAATTTCTGAGCTGAGGAGGGAGATCGTCCATTGTTGATAGAAAATTGTGAGGGGAGAAGGGAATTGATACTTAAAGAAAGGCGTGAAGAAATTCACTGATGAACATGAAAGTGATATCTAGGAAAATTTGTTAATAAGCAACCAACCTTTGGGGCGATACCTTGAGGTACATAAAGTTTCTTACCAGTCGGATCAAAGGTTGCACGTTACTTGGTTCTAGATGCCGTCAGAAAAGATGCAGCGCCTCGCTAGCACATTAAAAAACCCTCGCCGTCAAGGCTAACTTTTTTGTTACAAGCTCCTATATGTGTAGTTGGAACCGGCTAGACGAAGTTGGTAGGTTATCTAGTAGAGGGTGGAGTCAGTGAGCAAAAAATATACCTGAACAGTGCGAATATTGTTGTTGGCGAGTGAGACTTGACGTAAGAAGGGTGCCCCTTGGAATATATTTGCGACCACTGCATTCAAACAGTTATTAGGTAGCCACAGTAGTAGGAGTGGTGTCGTTGCGAATGCGCCTGGCGCGATATCCTGCAAATTATTTCTTAATCGATTTCGCCCATTTTGCCGTACGAATACGGAAGGAAATCTCTAGTAGTGCACAACAATGACTGAGGTGTGATAAGCGAATATTTGAGTGATTCTGCAATTCGGAAGACAACCAACGTTGTCAGGAGGTGATGATTTCACTCTTATCGGCGTTTTGTAATATTTATTGCAGCGATGTAATTACGTTGATTTTATGCTGCACCCCACCGGTTGCATGATTGCTTAGTAAATTGATAAGGCCTGGCTCCAGTTCGTTTTCCTGGAGGCTGCCAAATGTGATTCGTGCGATCCGCATTGTGAAAGGTCTACGCGACCGGTTGTATGCGGCATATTGCAATGGTGCTGAACGATTCGCAGATATTGCAGTCATCAACAAAGTAGCCTTACAAACAACCTTCCATAATTTTGCAACTTTCCTGAAAACAGCTGTGGGGTTTTATACCACCTACTGCGACGGCTTTGTCTCTAAGGTTTTTGTCATCCACGTCTCATCTTATGTGCTTCAAAAGAGTTCTGAGGCCTTATCATTAATAAACCGTACAAAGAACCTTTAGCGTAACAATCAGGGAGAGTATTACCGTTATGGCGTTTCCCTCGAGGTTTAAATGCTGAAGATGTTCCAATCCGGAAAACATGTCTTCCGTTATCTCGGACAGGCCATTATAACTGAGATCAATAACCTGAAACGATACGTTGTGTTGACCGTAATTGCTGATATCACCTAATTCTTAGAACTCATCCACACAAGAAGGGTTATCCGTTGAGTTGAAGCTCATCGTGGAGTTGCGCCCAATTGAAAACTTTGAATCATTCAAGCTACTTTGAGTTTTTCTATGGAAATTTTGACCGAACCTACGATTTTGGCAAAATGCATGTTCTGGCAAAAACTTCCTCAATACAATTAACCTAGGAGATGGAAAGTTCCCTTTTGTGATTTGAAGTCTTCGAACTGCAGCAATTTATCTAATCCTTGATTATGAAGCTGTTTTCGAATATCCTCGCGGTGTCTATGTTGAGGATTTTTATTCCGTTAGCGGCACCTTATGGGCGGTATTTTTATTGTTAGAGGTACTGAAATATTTTCAAGTTTTCTTGAAATACTTGCAAGTGTTCGGCCACCAATAAAGTAACCGAAATCAGGCTCAGCCCTAAAGGCGCAGTCCGGCGAAGCAAACCGCAGTACAAACAGGCTAGTGGTTACAGAGATACCAATCCATTAATACCGATTGCGGTGCATTTATATAAGAATCCCTCCTTTTAGCGCCCCCGTTTTTCTCTTCCTTTTTCCAAAAACCTATTCATATTCTATATATTTGTAATGAGCTCATCTAGTTCTATCATTTGGTACCATAAGCACTGATATCGAACCCGAAAGTTTTTTTTCGAAAATTTTCGTTCGGTTACAGTCGAAAAATTACGAAATTTGGGATCCTGTATCTCGACTTTCCACAAGCCTGTATATTCTCTCACTACCCACTGCAATTTTCAATACAGTTTGCTTAAGCAACGCTCAAAAGAGCATTGAATTCTCTATCGGATGGACCCCGTCTCTTTTCCGTACCATCAAATCTCGAAGAGATACGCCTCGGTATGTGCGAAAATTCCACCCTCCCAGAACCTCTTAGTTCATGAGGCACTTTGAGGCGCTGAGTATATAGTTAGATTCGCCTCGTTGAGACGAGACGAACGATGTAAAGAACAGGAGAGTGAGTGATCTCTGCGATGGTGAAATGCGATATCGGCATAAATTTGCATATGCATATTAGTAGCGCTCTATGTGCTCACGTACGTGGTTCAGGTTTGGTTGAAATCGACGGAGCGGTTGGGGAGTTGTGGCCGACAATATGGATTCCGGGTTCCCGCCGGATAACTTGTCCGGATCAATCGATTTTGGATAACTTTTCATGGGAATAGCAAGGAATGGATATTTCCCACAGGTCCTACGAAAAGCTACGTATGTTTTTCGGGAAATGGCGCTGTAAAAACATTTCCAATTCTTTTTATATCTTTTTATATGGGAATTCAGAAACTTCCGGATTTATCTGTGCACCACGGACAACTATTGGAGAAGTCCGTATGCATGTCAAAGCCAGCCCACCAGCCGGTATGAGAAGAAAATTTTCTAAAAACCTTCCAACATGAAAAAACTCATAAACATCGTTCCTTAAATAAGAATTTTTCATTTTTCATAAAAATTCCATCTATTTGACTGTTCAACAGTGCGAAGGGATATATCCGCTAACCTGTATTCTAAATTTTACCGATCCTGGTCAATTTTAAACGAACTTATCGTATATTAAAGCTTGAAGACATTAGTCATATTCTGTAAATAGTAGACTTGCTAATGGTGTTTCAACGCTGCGAAGTTTTCTCGATTGATTTCGCAGTAGATTATCGACTATTAATTCACCTTACAATTCACCTAAATTCTCTGATCGCTTAGTGCTAGTTAATCGTTAACTGCGTCCCAGTATTACTGAGTTTCTTCGGAAACCTACCGATTCTGTTGTTTATGAGTATTGATCTCGCATAACTTGGGTATAAGAATAACGGCGAATTAGATTGTGTTGAAATAGAGCGAAAAAAAAAACACTTGCATCATAACCGAGAAAAACAACAGCGTGCGAAACATGAACCGGGCATTATTTTTTCGGCCGATTGAACATCTCCTGTGTATGACGTCACTTCGATAACAGTTGAGGTGTCATTCGAATTATTTAAAAAAAGGATGCCAAACCTGCACGTGAGTAAATTGTGAGAGCACTGAAGGCTCGAGACTTTTAAGATTGTTGCTGCCCAGGTAGAGATACTTCAAGTTTTCCGCTTGGGGCATTATGTTCCTTTCGAGTGTGCTGATCTTATTTCCGGTGAGTGTGAGAATGGTAAGACTCGACAGATTTGTTAGCTGCAGCTTCTCGAGTTTTTCGATCTGAAACTTGCAGTCATATAAACATCGTATTTTATTTCTGTGATTCATTCAGAAGTTTTCTTTCCTGGGTATGAGGGTGATTAACCACTCTATTCATTTCACTGCGTCCACCTTCTTTTCTGTAACCTCTTGAATTTCAAAACCTCGCTTATTGAAGTGCTCCTAAGCCAATACCTGATTGTATTTGATGTGCAAGCCGATGAGGTTGTCCATATTTCTTATGGCATCTGAGGGTATAGCAGTGAGGCAGTTATTGTCGAGAATCAAATTCTGCAGTGTCGCTCTCACATCGTGGAACACCGGCCCTTCCATTTTACATATCTGAAGTATTTATAAAATTGATTACAGAGCGCACAAGGTGTTGGTCGGTATAGCAACCGTTGATGATGTTGATCTTTAGAAGGCTGCGTGTTGAATATTGAAAGTGTTCTTCTTTCATGCTTGGCACGAGGATGCGTCTCAATCATGGGGAGGGAGGGAGGGGAGGGGGTTGCATTCTGCTTGCGCTAACTTCAGCTCCCAGTTTACGGAGTGAGTGAGTGCGAAAAGTTTAGTTGGGCGAATGTTTAATCGCGGCCCTTCGGATAGCTTTCCCTAATAGCAGCAAAGGTGAAATTCGAGATTTACTTCGTTCATCTTTCGGCGTCAGTGACTATACTTTGAAAAAATCATACAGATAAACATTGAAAAGGAGGGAATTGGGCTTTATATAGTAGATATCGAACGGCCGAAAGGTGTTAGAGGTCCTATCACAGGATGGTCCTGGTAGTAGCATGTTTTATGACTCTTTCGCAGATGGTCATTACGAAAGAACCGAAAAGGAAAACGGTTGACGTCAAATACGCACGCGGGGTCGTTGCGTAGAAGACGCTTTGAATCTTGCACAGCACTGCATAAACGGTTGGAGAGAACTCATCAGCCGTTTATATAGAAGGAACCTTCCGTGTGGTCTACGCACGTTCTCATTGCTTTGGGGCGCTTCTTGAAGTTTGCAGTCTATAATCTTTCACGAAAACGAGAAATGCACTGGGGTAGCTGGAAGGGGGACGTATGGACGGAATGCTCGAAGGGAACAAGCAGAGTTGGTCTTACCTGATTACATCCGAGGTTTAAATCGATGAGGCTTGAAAGATTGCGAAAGATAGGTGTCTTTATGTCACCGATGTTGTTGCATCGTAAGCTGAGCACATTGAGGGCTCTCATGGCTATTAGTGAGTCGGTCGGCACTGCGGTGAGCTTGTTCATTGAAATTGACAGCTCGACCATTACGGATTCAAGTCCACGAAATGCATCCGGGTGTAGAGCGCGTATACGGTTGTTGTCGAGTATGAGCTTTTTGATACGCAGGTTTCTAAAGGCATGCCGCCCTATCTGTAAAATAGCACTTCCAGAGCGAAGCCAGAATTCTCACTTTCCACGAGAATCAAAATTTTTGCTGACTGAAATGTGTGACCACCTGTGATGGGTATCGCAGACCGACAATTCGAAAGCCTTTCCGCGTAATTTTCTGACCTCTGCAGAAATTTAAAGCAAAATTTCGCCGCGTTGTTGGTGCAGCCGCTTCTCTCCCCTCCCCCCC
>JAARMF010000702.1:18842-40311 GCA_022844705.1 Toxascaris leonina | reverse complement strand
CCCCCCCCCCCCCCCCCCCCCCCCCCCCCCCCGACCCCTTCTCCTTCCCTTTTCCGTCCTCCTTGAAAAGCGCCAAACTCCTTATTAATTGCCTTTTCAATTTTTTTTTCTCAAGCTATGTGTTTGCTCGTGAAGTAGTTATTGTTGAGTTTTCAGAAGTTGTTCTGTTGAACTTGGGGTTAGTTAGCTGAGTTTCCGCATTGGCCGTACTAGAAATCAGCTGTGTGCGAACTTTCGTTTGCTATTAACAAAAGTTTTTGAATTACCATTGCTAAAACGTATTATCGGCATATCCTGATACAAGATGCTTAAAGTCTTATGGTTTCAAAAGAAATTTTTTTTTTCGAGATAAGAAAGAAAGAGAATAGAGTTTTTCGAAGCGTTACCTCGACAATATTCGCGTTTTCAAGCGCCAGCTCTCTAATCTCCAGCGGGTTCTTTTTTAGCTCTTCCACAACACCGGGTCCCTCGGGTCCATTACACTTGATGACGATTCCATCGATATAGGCGAAGCATGAACAGGCACTCTGGTTCTTGAGGAATGGTGGGCATAAGGCAACAACTTGTGCTAGTAGACACAGCAGAGGGATGGTAAAAGCGGGAAACATTAGGCGATGAACTAGCCGATTAATGCTGGGATGGATTATAGTAAGGTGACGCGATGCTTGGTGGTGGCTAGTTGAGACGGTGACAACGCTCGGCACGAAGGCACCAATGGGGGAAGGAGGAGATTGGATGCAATCGTGCACGCAAGGTCGCCGCCCCCAAAGATTTCCCCCACTCACGTTTTTGCGTACGTTGTGTGAAAACACCGGTCAAGGACGACTCTTTTATACACACGCAGCTTAGTTGATATTCATTACATACACGTGTATTTTAACAGCGAATTGCGCGTTACGCGTAAAATTCATCTGTCATATATCCTTGAATAGGAGACCGGTCCTTTGAAAGAATTCTAATGTGAAAGACGACAAGCGGAATCTTGAGAAAATCGAAGAAACTTTGGAAAGGAATCCGTCTTTTGTGCAGGAAATCCTCCTTTCAAATATAGGGTATGTTGTATACTCAGGGGTTCCATTGGAGGAGGTATGGTATCGAGATGAACGTCGGAAACACTCAACACAGCAGAATGTGACAGAAACGTTCTATTATAATCCGGAAACCTTTCATGGAACGTAGGCAAGGGAGTGTTAAAAGTCTAAAAGCTGTCTTTTACCCGTGTATTTTTATCTATACCATACCTCCGTTAAAGACCTAAACACCAACTGGGCAGCACTTTCTTGTATTTGTTTCCTTCCTGGAATTCGGAATATCGTGTTTCGCTATGCAGCGCTGATTGCGTTGAAGTTTGCTCATAAAATCAATTTGCACGCATTTTCCATCCACTTTTGAATAAAAGTAAGGTTCCTTCAACGACATTTGCACACGCATTATTATAAATGAAGCGATACAGTCAAATTACATGACTCGTGCACTAAATCTCTTGGCTAGAATTCACTCGTTTTATACGAATGATACATAAAAACGTATTTCGACAATACTTTCGAACCGTACGGACAAATTTTTATGACGCGTTTGAATCAGAAATATGAGAGAAGTGCGGGAATGTGTGTTTGCAAGTCGACAGAATTTCGAGCGAGATATCTGCACCATTGGTTTAGGGAGGCAATCCTGTTGCTGCTGCAACTCGCGTACGCCGGAAATTTGCGCTCATCCGATCACAGCTTCATCGCGATGAACTTATTTGTAATAGCTATTGTTATAAGAATTGGTTGCGTACATCCACGTGTGGGGATCATCTAGACGACTTATTGTCGTATTGCCATTCCTGAAATTTTATGTGATCAACAGCTATTATGATAATAGCGGTTAGGTTGGTGCATTTTTCAATACGTTCGGAGCAAAATATTTACAGCTACAATCTACCGCGCGCGATTGCAGCATTGAACCAAACGGCCGAACTTAGTTCTCCTATATCCGGAGAACAACGGCGCACATTTTGTTCCTCAATTTGCCTCCCCCATCCCCTCCTCCGCTGTTCGCTTTGATAGTGCAGGAACCACAGGCGTACTGATAGTTTGTTGCTGTGGTGCCCATGCTAGAACCACGTTTAGACTTCGAACATCGAAACGTCTTTGAGGGAGTGATCCTCACACTTCGGTGAAAAGTGCCGACCTTTTGACCCACAGATTGGTGTGCGAGTGTTGAACGCGCTCAAAAGAAACAGCGTTGTTCCCAAACATCAACAGCAAGGACGATCAGAGAGGTTTTTTCTCATTTTCCTGATTAATCGCTTGGCAGAGCTCCAGTTTCACTCATTTCGCTTCTTTACTCTATCACGCTTTGAAGTATCAGTCGTTTTTCTTTCATCCAGGAATCTTCGCTATGAATTCTCTGTCTTGTCCTTCAGTTGGTTTTTTTCGCCGGAAGTGAATCGGTCATCAAAGAATGCATTCGGCTTCTCGTCATTTCACCGTTTCTTACGGCCCTAAGCTAGCTTTGCCTTTTTTGTCTTGAATCGTTATCAGAACTTTCCTAGACCAGACACAATAAGTTTGAGGTTGTTCATGGTGGAAATTTCAATGTTTTTTGTTTTTCATAAAGATTTATGGGATGGTATAAAGACTGTGATATTACGTATTCTTTCATCTTTGCACGTGTAGAACGATGTAGGCTTCTGTGTTTTCTTATGCGCTTGTATGGGTGTATGCGTGTAGGGAAGCTTTTCCTGTACTTACGATCGGTGTCCAGTGTCACATTGGTGATATATCACAAATATGTTGAAATTTTAGAAAAAAGGCTACAAATTAAAGTAAGAAACACATAAACCAGAGTGCTTCCTTAGATTTAACGAATTACATAAAGGCGGACCTGTTGCGGTGGACACTTCCGTAAAGCGTATTCATTTGTGCTGCCTGTGCGTTCACATAGGCACTGGTGCGCATTGCAACTGCACTGCTTGACGATGAGCAGCCAAACCGTCGCATACGAAGGTGCTTAGCGATACACAAACCCACGAACACCGCACCCATAACGGTCGCAACTGTACTCAGGCACATTACAATGATTACTGATGGTGCGGCCAACCGCTCCAACCTGCAACTAGTGAATTCTTTTCACGTATTTAGAGAACTGTTTGGACAGATTGATCAAGTAACGCCCATAATTTACATTTCAGCCTTTCTACGTTACAGATAGTGTAACACAATGAAGGTTGCCATCGCAGATTGTAAGCTTTGAACGATATTCTCTCGTATGCTAGAACGCTGAAATGGATGCACTTTGCAAGCTCACACAAAACTCCCGAGAGATGAATTTCTGAAAGCTTTCAAAGAGACTTCAAAGGCGATAGGAAGCGATAGTGTTCTCATGTTTCGGCAGGTTGAAACAGCAATGTGAAATTTCGAAAGACGAACTTTTTCGGCCGTTACGTAGATAATGACCTTTGTAGGGGGCAGTGGGTTCTACTAGGAGGCATTTGTTTATAAATTTGCGGTATATGTATCAGTATCAAACTTCCCCTCCAACAACAATTGCTGAATCCACGGCTTTTTCTTACCTATTTCAAAATTTAAGCTGTTTGAACCTGAATCTTACCTAACCTTCAGCTTCAAAATTTAAGATTTTCTGCATCTTTTAATGGAATCCTCACTGATTGTTTTTATATGCTTCCTGTGCTTCACTTCACAACTGTTGAGAAAAATTGGTAGGCGTACCTGTTGTTGGGGTCGATATCAAACTGAAATTGTTCTCGAATTTCCTGAGCTTGTTTAGGAATTGGAGCTCCCGTTTCCAGAACGATTTGCTCGAATTTACCCTCTTGCGTCGCAGCAATTATATTTTCTGCTGAATTCAATTCCGCGCTGTCTTGCGCAACCACAATACTTGGCGGGAGGGTGTTTGGCGTGCTTGTAACTAAAAATGCTGGGAAAATCTTCGGTGGCCGGCTGAGAAATGGTACTGGAAATGGATGAATAACGTTGGGGTTGTTCAGTGAGAACGGGTCATTCACGTCCGAGTGCTGCATACTTGTGGCGGTCTCGCTATCTGTTTTATTCTCAACGATTTTTGTTGCAATTCGAGGTTTTTCGAAACCAAAATTGCCTCGGGTTCTGCTTTCAATTGGCGTGATTTCAATTGGAGATGGAGCGCGGCTGTCGCTCGTGCGTTGCTGAGAGTGAGGATCGTTTGAGGGGTTCGCTGGTAGATTTTCCGGTGCGGCATTAGCGGACGCGTCAATTGGAAGTACAGATATAAGCCGCCCATCGTTCTTGCCTCTATGCGATTCGTTGGACACACTTCCCTGCAATAGTTGAATCACGAGGCTGGGTGCTTCATGAAATGAACGTTTAATTTTGTTAGTGTGAAGCAGGGTCGATTCGTTAGAACGAGTAACCACTTGCCTTTCAGCCTAGAAAATGTTAGCATTCAGATAGTGCATGCAGAATGAGAGCCCCGTTCTGCATAATTTTAGCTTCAGATCTTTTTTTTTATTACAAAAGCGTTTCTGAACACTTCATTATTGAAGGGACAGATTAGTAACTCTATATTAAAGTTAATCATTCGTCACCGAAAAACAGACAAGAACTTTTATTTGAAAATACGGCGAGATAGACTAGAAGTCGTGTTAACTAAATTTCGCATCAACCGTGCAAGATTTTGAAAAGCGTAACAGCATCATCTTTTGCAGCCTACGAGGTAGATAGATTGCTGCAGCGTTAACAATTATGCTCTTTATGCGTTGTAGAACGAACGTTGTTAAATACGCACAAAAAGCGTACCTGGAAGGTGAACGTTGACAGTGGTTGAATTACGGTGGGTTGTGTTTTAGGGGCACCATTGCTATCCTGTATGAAGGGGTTTGTGTTTGTGGGCGTGAGGAATTCTTCTTGAGCCATTTTGATCGCTTCGCGCTCATTCACCGATAGAGTGATGTTGTTGATTGTAGAATGCTGTGATGATTTCACTCCGCAAATCGAGTCCTTACTGTTCGGAACATAGACGCCCACTCCTTCTTGTAGCATATGAACCTTTTCGGTGCACACTAATGGATTTTCTGCAATGGTTTCAGTTCAATGCCTACTGGCGCTAGAAGTTTGACTGCAGAAATCGGAAAGATGCAGCATGTTCCCGTGAAAGTTTTACACAAAGCACATCGGCCTTTCTAGATTGGTCGACAATGCAAACTGGGAACGAGCTTTAACGCCTTCTTCCTCGACCAGAGAGAAAGGCAAAATGCTTTTTAGATGTCATAAAATTAGTGAACCGGGTCATGCTGCTGCTTCGACCACGTCGTCTTTTACACTTATTTGCAAGCCGCTTTGAATCTCTTGAGCAGTGCTTGCGTGATTGGAGTGTCCGCTATTGTTGAGCGCGACAATTTCTTCGAGGCTAAGAGGTGGAAAGGGGAACGAGCGATGTATGTATGACCGGGTTGCTCTTCTCTGTTTGCACAGAGATCGATTAACATGCGATCCGGTCGGCTAGTTGTTACAAAGTATCTCATAGACATGCAAAGGCGACAGCCACTCAATAGACGTCAATTTTTGGGTCGAAATAGTTGCGCGCTATTAATGCGATGCATGACGAGATCAGCCAATGAACAGCATCACCGGGCTGGACCTTAAAGGGCGAAGCTCGATTCGATGTAATTCTTTCGGTGGGAATGGTCGGAGCAAATTGCTCGATGTGTTAACGCTTACGCGATGGTGCGCTGAATTTTGCCGAGTTATAATCAGTGTTTTGCATCTGAGGTCTCTTTTTCATTTTAAATATTTTCGTCGTGAAGGTAATAAATAAGGCGAGAGATTTGTTTGCTTAATAGACTCATCAGATTCATTGTATTTCGTTGTCTGAAAACTTTCCAAGGGTTTTTGATGGAGTCGAAACTTTCGGATATTTGCAATGTTAAAGGCTGATGAGCGTTATGCGTTGTTACTTGGATAAGCTTATGACGTTTTTCTTTTTGAAAAGTTGTTATTCCCTTTAGTACGAAAAGCTCTAATGGATGGTGCATTTTTCGTTTCTTTTATTTTCATCAATATTTTGGCGTTGTTTCCCCTCATTTCTGCTGTAGGGGTAAGTTCACTTTTATATGAAATGTTAATGTTCCTTTGGAGTGCATTTTTCTACCTCACTCACCTTGCAGAAGAACTGTTTTTACGCGACGGCTGAATGCAGCATATGGAGTGCGTATGAGTTTATTCCTGCTGAGATCCACTAAGAATATGTCGGTCTGCGTGAGGAATGTGGCTGGAGGAATATCGATTAGTGCATTATCGCTCAGATCAATCATTGCCAAATTCTGATTCGTATAGAAAATATTCTGATCGATAATACGTATCTGAAAACTGCCATTACCTCCGGTCGAACGCTTTTTGGAAACCGTTCTTAAGGGGATGATTTTAATAAATCTTGTCTGTAATCAGGTGAAAAATGTGACTCTTAGAATTCTATATTTCAGTTGAAGTTTTTCATTTTTTTTCTTTCTGGAGTTAAGAGACGCGTGTACAGTTATCTCTAAGAAGATACAACATCAGTTCGGCATACGAAAGTTGGAAAAAGCAGAATTATCCAAAAAATGCGTTTTTTCTGCATTCTAGAATGAGCTCAACTGAATAGGATGATCAAAATACTTTGCATGGTGTCAATCTAGAATCCATTACAAATGGAACTCTGAAATGAGGCGATCGGAAGACCTCGCAAAAAGGCTTGTTTTCATATGCCTTATTCCGAACACACGGCACTCCGTAAAAAAACGCTTTGCGGTTGGATTTCTAGCAGGATTGCGTAACGTTTGCTAGCAACACTTCAATATTCAGCGGTCAAGGCTTCGATGTTGAATCCTCAGTAAATGCATAAACGGACCTGGTTGTCCTTAAGGGAGATCTGTTGCAATTTAGCCATCCCATCGAACATTCCTTCCTTAAGATGTGTTAGACGATTGAAGTTGAGTGCAAGAATAATCACTGAGCTGTTCGCGAAGCTTTTTGGTTGAATATCGGAGATGCGATTTTCACCCAAGTATAGCTGTCGGAGATTTTGCAGATGCGAAAATGCGTCAGTGGGGATTTGCAGTATGTAATTGCTGCTAAAGTCGAGCATTTCCAGCTGCTCAAATGAACTGAATTGATGCGGCAATATCTGAAAATGTCTGCACCTGTAACAGCTGTTATTCTACCATTGTTTCAAAGCAAAGGCTGATCACAGAAGCTGTTATCTTAGAAACGTTCACGTCGATACGATATACATTGCGATCTCAGAATTAAATGGAAATTCAATGCAACAATAGAGAATGTTTTTTAATGGACAGTGTACATCCGATTGGAGTGTCTGCAAATATTGGGGGCATTATGTAGACAAACTTTTTGGCGCTGTTTTTCTTTTCATTAGGAGGCACAATTTTCTGCGTAAAGTTTCCTAAAATGAGGTATGCAAAAATTTAGTCCCTGTCTATTTTCAGTGTTCTGACATAGTAAATGAACATCGTGATCATAACAGAACATGTGCCTACTCCTGTCCTTTATTACGATAGGTAACTAAAACAAATTGGGAGAATATAGTGTCCTAATAATTCATTCGAGCACTGTTGCATTTTCGATGCGAACATAAAGAACTGGTCACTGAATGCAAACGTACCTCAGTAATTCGGTTGGCAGTGAGATATAAGTACCTGAGATTAGGTACGTTGAGGAATGCTTGTCTGTGAATGCTTCTTATCTGATTGGAGGCGAGATTTAGTAGGTTCATAAGTGGCAAATTCATGAATGAAAGCGCGTCAAGCGTCGTTATGTTGTTGCCATGCAGGTGAAGTGCCATCAGTTGTTTGAAGCCACGAATCGCTGTAGTGTAACGAAGGATTTATCCCAACCGTTCGAGTGCAGGATCCCTTGGGTCATCACTGTCCCCTTTTGGAAGCCTATATTAGAGCCTGGGAGAGACTTGGAATTTGGGCCAATCATGAGATATAAGTGAGAAGATCATTGTTTCTTTTGGTAACCTTGTTGTGACCATCAGCTCTAAATATGCGGACATTAGTGCAAACAAAGTCTTGGCTTGTGGTTTTTTGAATCGGCACACGTGAAAAAATATCCATTCTTTGTATATTTGTCAGAGACGCGTTATTAAGTCGGTGATGAAGTTTTACCATCTAGCTGCGGAGTTGTTAAACAACTCTGTAATTATAAGCTATTTTGAGTGATGCATATCGATGCCGAAGGTTCCTTGAAGAGTTCAACTATCTATTTCTTGCAAATGTTGAAGAGTGATTTAGTTGTACAATGCAAAAGTAGGTAAATATGGAGTGATGTTGGTGACTTGTATGCTAAGGATATCACGGTTCTGTCAGAAATGATGTGAGCGGCGGCTGCAATATTTGTGGGCAAAGAGGCTGAGGAACTTTTTAACCCATGCACTTTTATTTTGAAAACTTTTTTAGCGCTGGTTGCTTACTTCGCTGTATAAATTGCTATTGGTGATCAGGGGTTTTTTGGTTTAAAAAGTTCATCTGCCATATAATGCAGTTGTAGAAAACTAGCATTAAAATCAGCCTTTTAGCTCTCAGCAGTATAAAATGAGGTCGCTTCTATTTTCGAGTGGAATAGGGAGCATGGACCTACGAAATACATATTTTTTCGACTATTTATGTATTTAACGCGCGTAAATCGTTTGCAAATGGTCAATGAGCGATTAGAGATCGAAACGGGTCATATGGCACGTGAAAATGCTCGATAGGTTATCGACAAACCGGAAGCGGGTACTGCGTCAAGGCAGTTGCGGCCGAGGTTCACCGTTTGAAGAGTGCCCTTGACGTGATCGAAAACTGATTTGTGAACGTGGCATATACGATTGTCGGCCAGGTTTATGTCGTATAGCTTGAAAAATTTGCTTTAGAAACGGAAAACTTCAGAGGCAAAGAAAGAAAGAGGAAGGAGAGCATTTTAAAAGAATTAAAGTGAATGCCATGCTTAAAGTGACTTGCGCCTGTTGTCTGGAAAGGGGAGTCTGTTTTCGCTGAAATGATCCTACAGAAAAGTCATTACGAAGTTTTCGTCTGCAGGCTCGCTAGTGGCATTCAGTTCATCCTAATCTTGATTGGCTGTCAATTTCCTTCCTTGTTGAACAGAAAAATTTTTTAAGTTTAATATTAGGGATTTATTTGTGCTTATAAATTACCGCACGGTTTCGTCACAGGTGAAGTGGAAGCATTGCGATGGCTAGTTGTCTTATAAGTTTTTCATCGCTCGTAATATTCGAGGTGCTCAATTAATGCGAGGTACATGTGAGAGAATCAGCCACGAGTTCGCTTTTTTCTTTTTTCCTTGCCTGTTGTTGATTTTTCATCGCTTAGGAGAACATGTGCTGTGACAAATGTTCGTCTCGTGAAGTGACCTGCTTCTGAGAGCTCGCGGTATTCAGAGCGGTGGTAAAAATAAAACTTAGAGGATGTGGTTTCGAATTGGCTGCTAAGGAACGAGGGTTAATTGTTGTTATTTAATTTGAATGCGTGAATGAAGAAGTGCATCATAAGAGCGAATGTTTTGTGCCATCCCAACGCGGATGACGCATTGAGTATAGTCGGCAATGTCCTAAAAACGTTTTGAAAAGATATAAGTCAGAAGAATTTTTTTAAGGCAGATAGAATGGCAGTTAAGATTAAGGCTGTATTTATGAGAGAACATTTGCAACGATTCATTTGTAGCAATGGTTTTACAACGGATATTCAATGAGATCTCTTGCAGACCGATGAAAAAGTTGAGCAGTATAGGGCATTTGGGTGAACCGACTGACTATATAGCCATATGATGTAGAAAGGATCTGAATAAAACCAAATAGGGCTGCGCACATTGATTTTAGCAACTCTTACACTATGTGAAGCTTGTGCTTGAACAAAGGCGCCTTTGGTGAACGTTTCAAACTGCCTTTGTAAGAGTTTGGAAGGATTAAGCCTAATGGTTTGAGCGCTAAACGACAAAGTTTGGCACCTGGCTATCGTAGCAACTCGTAACGAAGTACCGCCATTTCTTCGTTTTTTAAAGATGCTGCTGATGAACCGCGGTTGTTTGTGCGTTTTGTTTTGTTGGTGCATATTCTAATTTCGAAACCTCGCCTCATTTAATGAGGTACTCTTTCATTGATGGAGCAGTTGTAAAATGGTAGCTAAAATGACGCCGCAGTATACGCAAAAACAAACGTTAGGCTGCTGTATTGAAGTGCTAATCTGAGCTCAGTTCTTTTACAATTGAAGTGTAGATACCGAACAGACTGTCTTCTAAAATCTTTTTCATATTCTTTCAGCGTGTATCAATGAATGAAGTATTGTTCTTGGATAGGGAGCATTGGACAGGTTCCTTTTTGAAGACGAGATGAACGGAACGAATCTTTTGAATAGAGCATCAATTCTGTAAAAATCTGGGGAGGGTAATACACCCTGGTCTGACTTAGTACGGCATAGGCTATCTGCAGTTGCCTGTGATCGTCAACGCTTTTTAAACATTGGAACGTTTAGTATTTGTTGAGTAACAACGGCGGTGGTTCAGGCGATATTTTATTAGACATAGGCAAAGAGGGGAGGAGTTGTAGTGGAAATGAGCCAAGGTTAGATTACGTTGCTTTTTGTCACATCGCCCAGGTAAGTTTTTGATTTCCCTTCAACTCGATTAAATCCGCCTATTAACGGAAATGAATTTGCACTTTAGAAGAGTGGACCTGGGAAATTGCGTGTAGAAGTGAATACGATAAAACGATGTTCTGAATTTGAATTGTTTTTGAGTGACCGGAAAGTAAGGGAGATTGACACATTGTATGCGCAGCGCGTGAAGAGAGTAAACGAACTGCGTAGTAGTAAAAGCGAATCGAGAGAAATAACGGGTTATTTAGTAACGACCCAAATTTTAGCGCTTACGGCGATGAGCTTCCTTAAACGCACCGTTTTCACTCTAAAAACATCACTATTCGCTAGTCTGTTTACTCATCGCACAATTACACACTTTTAACATTGCACTTCTTTGTCGCTCAGCCAGTGCTGCACAGCGATGATTTGAATGTGTTCGGTTATTGGCAGCGAGCTTCAATCGCTATCAGCTCCGTCATACACATCATCGAAGAAGTTATATTATACAATGACAGTAATGACGGGAAAGCATGCTAGGGCACAAATCGAATAACGCAAACTGAAGCGCACTTTTCAACAGGATGCTAGCTACGATTCATTCGCTGTTGTGATCAACCCATGCTGCTTATTATTTTTTCAGATAAGCGGCCTTGCACTCTGTCTGCTTTTTCAGTTTTTCCTGCAGTCTTTCGAAGTAATGTTGGGTGATTTCCCTTTCTACTGCTTCATCCTACAAATGGAATCGGTCTGCAAAATTATTTGGCTGAAAACAAGATGATTTCATACTCAGGACCTACTGCAGCTTGTCCGGAAGACTTCCTTTTTGCTGTGGATGAGCAATGAGTTGAAAGAAAGGGTTTTAATAATGTGACAAACGTTTAGTGAAGATCGTGAAAAGCCGTTGGCACCATTTCAGATTGTGCACTTGGAAAATGTTTTATGCACTTGAAAAGTAACGGAGGAAGCCGTGATGTTCTTTCAGTTCACGAAGTTGCTGCACTGTTACGGCATCTAGGTATCCGCTTCAATACTTCTCGACACAAAAGTTCATACTTAGAGGTCCATCCTCATTGCCATCACAGTTCTGGAGCATTATCCCTAGCGAACACCTACGTGGTATACAGCAAGTCACGCAAGGCCCGCTTATTGCTTTTCAAAGTGGACGCTTTAGGGCATAGTGGGAGCTCGCTTGCGATTAAAAAGGGTGAAAGGAAGCGAAGTTTCGACCTTTTAGCCAATGACTGGATGGAGTGAAGCAATTCAGACCACAAAATTTTTGACTGGCGAGAACTAGGATCTGGAATGGTGATGTCAGAGATGACCGACTGTTGTGTTACGGACGTGATAGGTTCTTAAGATAACGTCACGTTGTGCCGGAAGCAATTTGAAAGAGTGCTGATTTGTTTAACGTTTCTTTCTACAGAGAGAACATCTTATCAGCGAACCGCTTTCGCGAACAGATAGGCCCCCCGCCGCCCTAACTGGAAAGTGAGAGGGTTCTGTTACCAGGTGCCGTACATATTTCGCAACTGCGACAAATGCGAAATTGTCACTCGCAACTGAATACGTAAAGAGTTTCCACATTGATGATGGTGATCACTGTTGTTCAAGATGACGTATGCAAAGACCAATAGAACTTCAAGAGTTTCAGAAAGCATTGGTTTCCGCTGTAAACAGTAGCACTGGCATAGACGCATAGGGATTTGAACTGTTTTAAAAATGGAAACGTACTGCAATGGGTAATTCCTTAACTGATACTTATGCACGGCGATGCAAGCAAAAATAGTACGAGGCAGATATGAGCCGGGAAGGAAAACCTTTGGCAAAGACGGTAGAGCGTTTTCGGGCTGCAAATCGACAATAGAGTTGTTGGAAAGATCGAGCTTCAGCAAATTCGTCAGAGGGATCAATGAGGTGGCTGGCAGTGCCGTAAGCTTGTTCTGATTGAGCAGCAGTTCTTGCAGGATATTATTCATGCCCAGGAATGCATTTGCATCGATCTCCGTGAGATCGTTACAGGACAAGTCAAGCTTCTTAATATAAAGCCCCGAGAAAAAGCCGGCAGGGATACGTGTGAGCTGTGCTTTTTGTACAATTAGCTGTTGGATGAGGCCCAGACTGGCCTGATTTGCCCGAAGCAGCTCGATGGTACGAACTCCATTCGAATTGGAACAGTTGAGGAAGATGCCGTTGTGCAACTCCTCGCAGCGACACACAGATGCGATGTACTGGGGGCATGCTGTCGCCGGCACTAGTAGACAGATCAGAAGCGATGTTGCGGTGAGCACGGTGAACATTTTGGAAGCGCTGCCGGCCACTACCGAAGGGTAGCGCAGCGATGAGTTCACTAGACGAATGCGGCCCCACTCAGTGCATACTCGTGCACGCGCACACGCACGCCAAGGTCGCAGGTGAGCGCCCCCGCTATGTCATGCACAGTCCAATATCTAGGTCATTCGTCAGGCACCTGGCTTTTGCGCTACCCGTACTACTGGATTTTGCGCTATCCTTTCCCCTTCGCCCCCTACTCCTCCAACCTACGCCGGTAGCGGAAAGTATGCTAATTTTTTTACATCCACTATATCAACAATTCCCATACTGTAGGATTTTTCTAGGCAGAGCAGTATAACTGGGTCGCTCAGAAAACTTGTTCGTCACTCTCACTCGACTTCTTACATTTGCTTCCAGTTGTTTGTCGCATCTCAGGCCACGCCCGAGCCATTTAAAATCAGCCGTAGGAACAGCCGTACGAGCTCACACCTCGGGCGTTGGGTGATGTAGCCATGATAAGCATTCGTGTAAAGGACCATCTACAAGAGTAACGCTGTTGTTGTCATCCTGGATCATGTCCGCCGCGAACGTACCACATGTGTAATGGGCACCAAATACTACATAGCCGCAATATACTTCATAGAATGGTCGTTAAAGTTGAGCTGATCAAAGCAAGCGATGGTAGCCTGATTACAACCAAATGGCAATGCATCCGACCATTCTAGCAAAGCCAACAAGTGTCGCGTTCACCTCTTCCCTTCAAAAATGTTTCACATGCCGGACTGACTACTCACAGAAGAAAACGCGCTCATTCCTGTGACAGTAGCAGTTTGTGAGGCTGCGTCACCGACAACTGCTCAACACATCAACTGGCTAACGAGAAAAGAGCGGAGCAATGTTGCGTACGTGATCTTTTATCACGGACTAGAAAACGCTGTACAGGGAATTCGAGAGCACATATATACGTACATAAACGAATACACAGTTACACGACAATCGAAGCAGACATTGCTTTAACATGACATACAATCTCGTAAAACAGTAGACAGTCTCGTAAAAAACAATAAATGCGACAGGCAGTGAGCATTAGTAGGAGAATCAGGTATGCGGTTGCAGCTGCGAAGGGCGCGATACATTGCGACGGGTAGGCGTAGCGTTTTCGTTCAAGAACGATGGATGCGTGGCGACGTCCTTCGGTGAAGAGGAGGCGCGGGGTGGAGGAAGGTGCCATGGGTTCACCAAAGAATCTTCATCTAGGTCCGCTTCAATGGCCGCAAGTCGCTTGCGCCTCATATATACACACAAAAGACTGAGCACCGCCAACGAGATCGCACCAATCAATCCTGTAAAAAATCGTAAAAGAGGATCCCGTTTCGCACTCCCTTTTGATTTGTTAGTATACGCGAACTCCATCAGGCATTTGTTGCTTTGGCGCAGTGGCGATGATATGGCTTAAATGTGGCGATGAACAAATATAACCACGCCGTACAGACGAAGACAAAACATTCGCTATTCTGGATTATATACATTGTTTTAGAAGAAAACAGCGGGCGAAAAGCTTGACTTACCTAGCAAAGCTGCGGTGTAGTAGTGCATGCGCGCTTGCTTCTCGGCATCTGCCTCCGTATGGGTTAGGTCACTGCTAACTTCGTTGAGGTCGTAAGGTGAGAAGGTCGGTCTCTCGGGGCGTTCAAACTTGGGCAGACTCTTTAGAATGTCCTCCACCGTTATGTTAGGCTGCAATACACTTCATCGTTGCATCATCATAAGACGCAGTTTGCATGCTTGCTTCTTTACAGTAGCACGCTAGTTGAATTATGGCATTTTTAGAACGCTGAAAATCAGATGGATGAAAATAGAGCGACGACTGTATATCACAATGGCTTCTTTGCAGATTGCTTTTCTCCCTTCTCCTTATGACGCTGCGCAGACACTTTCGAAATCCAAGGTGTGTTTCTGAGCTGTAAGTATGTATTGCGAAAGAGATCGTACCTACGTATGAATTTGCTAAGTTGGGCTGGCAAATGCGTTCCAGGGCAGTTTCCACGGCTTATCAGGAGCGCACAAGCAGATCCCAAAGACTTAAAACAAAATGGTTAGCACGGCTGATGACATGGTTGCGACATTCTATTGCTGTGTATTTTCCTGGCCTTCCTGAATACTACAGCGTTGTTTCGTGAATATTACAGCATTGCTTACACATGTGCTAGAGTTCATGATACCAAAGTAGCTTGAAAGAACTAAGATGTGCCATTTGAAGCATCGAACGACTGCTTACTTTGTTAGAAAAGCTGGAGAATAGCCGTTGACTGTTAGCGATGAAATGTTGCTGCAGATCGGACGGTAGTTGGTTAAAGTCGGGGATTTCACCTCGTCCGACTGACTCCATTACTTCTTTCGGTATTTTTCTTATATCGTATCCAGGAGGAAGTAGCTTCAGCATCTCAAATAGCTGCGGCGGTATGCCGAAACCTCCTTTTTGCGAACCATTCGGCGATGGCGCACTTGCACTGCTTTGATTATTGCTGTTAGCAATTGCGAGCGGTAGTCTGGCAGTGTAGTACTCCTAAATTACAGACACATAAATATTATCGCCGTAAATAGCGAGAATCCACTCTATTCGGATTCCCTCGCTGATTCATACGCGCTGAAATATTCAAACGCCCGATACACAGTGTTCTGTTTAAAACGATTAACGCCTCAAATCGTTTTAGGCGGAAGGCGGAACTGCTAAGCCATGATGCAGGTGAATATAAAGCGTTGAATCATTTCTGATGAGATTCTCAGGCAAGCAAATAACAGGGCGCAACACAGGTCTAGAATCAGTTCAAGACAAGTGTTGCTTAAAAATTCATTTCTGAAGTGAAATTAGTCTTTAAAACAACACAACAAACACTTTTAGGCCTGCAGTGGTGGTTAGACAAAGAATCTGATTTGGTGGTTAGAATCTGACTCAAAGGAAAAGCATTTTGAAGTGCTCAGATGACTGAGGGATATGACGCATATTAGCACCTCAGAAGTGGGCTTTGAATATATTCTTTGTTTGAGTTCTTCGCTTAATTTTTGTCACGAGGTTTTATCCCGTAGATACTCAGCGTTCAAGCGGTCGACGGGCGAATAGAGAGCGCAAGGACATCAAACTATTTCACGTTGCCCTTTCGTGGTGCAAACGAGGATTCTTCTTATGGTGCAACTACTCTATGAAAAGTGCTCCTTTTCGTGGCGTCAGAAACTGTGTTTGAGAAACAAATCTCAAAAAAAAAAAAAAAAAACCAACCGTGATAGCAGCCATTTGTTGGTTGTCAAGATATGGAAGAGTTTCGCCTTTAATTACTCCAGTTACTAGCTCGTGCGGCAGCTTCTCAAGTGGTGGTAAATAACGAGCTTCATCAGGCAGGGGATGTCCGCTGTTCGCTGCAGCGGCCGCAGTGTGCATGCGCTGCAAGAACTCTCGCACTATTCTCTCCATCGTCTCCTTCGGAATACCAGGAACTTGTCCTCCACGTAGCACGTGCGCTATTAGCGGTGGCGGCAACTGCAACAACACTCATAGATAACTTGTACATTTGGTGATGAAATCATTATTACTCGCCCATCCAAAGATCGAATAAAACGTCTTGGATGTGTGAGTGGTCCCTTCCCTGTTAGCATTTCCGCTGATAGCACGGTAGTTTTTTTTTCTAGTGAGTCTCTGCTTCCCAACCGATCAGGTTTTACTGTTATGTTTGGTGAACATTCGTATTAGTTTTCGCGTGGACTGATTGGCTAAATTGGCCAAATTTGCCAGAAAAGCAGACTTCCGATCGAGTGTACGTTTCCTAACCCTCTTTCTTCATACTCTTATCTCCAATCTGCACTTTTCATATGCGGCTAGCGGTGAAATAAGTAGCAGTTCATCGATCGCGTCGAAAAGATCATAGGGAGAAGCAAAACCTTCAGTGACCACTCACCGAAAAAAGATCCTGTTCTTACTGCGCTGGATCCGAGAAGAGAGTATTGCTAGATGGTGAGAGATAACCTTGTCACAACAAATTTCATGACCGCGAGGAAGTCACCCAGTTTTCTGAATCATGTTTCAGTCTCTTCAGAATCCTGCGATGAGAATTTTCCCTGGCATTTGGCGCTAACAGCCAATCCCACAGTGGCAATGTGTTCGTCTGGTTTCCAGCACATCTGCATCCTTCTAAAAAAGTGAAAGGCAAAAGTACGGAAAAAGGGCCTACCTTCGTGATATCGATATTTCCGAAACCAGGCACGTTAACAACAAGGTTCGGAATCGACTTCACGATCTGCTCAATGTCCGACGGCAGCGGTTGTCCTCCCGTTGACAAACGAATCAGCGGTGCTGAGAACTAAACATAAATGTGCTCGCGATTAAAGGTCAAGTGGGCGAGAATCAATTTGAAAGGAGGAATGTGTCGCTAACCTAGGTTTCGATAGGGCACACCTGATGTGCAATAGTTGAGCTACCATAGATTAGTGTGGTTCTCATAAATCTACTAACTTGATGCCATGGTCCCCTGATGGTGCCACGGAACAGTGGGACGCATGCGCGTTCTGCCTTCTTACCCCTAACCTGTTGTTCCCCCTCGCGTCATGCAACTTTCCTGATGACTAAGGTACATCGGCTGTGTGAATGGATGGGAGAGTGACGATTGCTGCAAGTTAGCAGCATCTGTATTGACGCAAATGCATGCTTAAGAACACCTGCCATCTAGCCATGACCCCCCATTTCATAGGGTTCCACCCTTCTTTTGGGAGTTTGGGAATTTTTTTCAAACTTTCGCCAAGACCATTACCTGCGCGCACAGTCGAAACTAGAATGCTACACAGCAGCAATGCAGATTGAGAAAGATCTCCAAGTTAAAACCTGCTCAATAGCGCTGTTCAGTCGTTGCACCTCTTGTGCTCGTTCTCCCTCCACCTTTGGAATGAAGTTAAGACCGGGAAGATTCCTGAGTGAAGGGATCGATTCAGTGATAGCACCAATCACCGGTACTCCTGCTAACGGGTTCGTTGACTCTGGCGGCTGAAGGCCGGGAATAAGACCGCTCATGCCTCTTGGCAGCAGGTTTTCAAGCAAGCCATGACCACCAGCATTTGACTTCAAGTGCGCACCGACGATTTGCATTGTTTCGTTGGCCTTTTTGATCATAAGATCCTTCAGCCGTACACCCGCGTATTTCTTCGGGGTTGAGCACGCTACTTCACGCTGATAGGGGAGGAATGTGCGCACCTGGTGTAGCACCAAGTACTCCACCATCCAGTCCATTTTCTGATCGCAGTGTAGTGGATTTCCTGCAAAGCGGCTTTGCTTTGTGATGCCTTTTGAGACGATGTGCGCTGTTTTGGTCATACGTGTATACGAGTTTGGCGCTGTGTGCATGACGAAACTATGGGAAAACTTCGAAAGGGGACCACATTTCTGGAACCTCTGATGAGAGCGTTCTGCAGCTCACGCAGCATTTGTATTCCCTTTTCTGAGGAAAAAAGTCGAAACCAGAAGTACGGTAGGGTAATATGTTAGACACCAATCACACACCGTTTCACTGAAGAGCCACGCAAAAAGTCGATCATCTACGACTTAGACGGGAAACAGAAGTTAATTGAACAGGCAGCTCTATGGGAGGGGCTTATTCTTCTTCAACAATACTCCAGTGCTTAGAGTTATTTCCTTTATGCCTGCTTAGAATTGTTCTTTTACCCTTGGTGACATGCGCATAAGGACTTTTTTGAACCATTCGAAATCTTTGTTACAATTATCCCGCAGCACTTCGCAACAGCAGTGTCGATTTCATCGAAAAACAGCTAGATGAAGATTTGTCGAACACTTGTTAAAGGACGATGAAGTCCACGCTCTTCTTCATGAGTTATCGTTTCTTACTATCCTCTAATAAAACCGTTCAATTTCTTTCTATCACCTCTAAAGTGCCCTTTTAATCTTCATTTGCAAACACTCCTCGAAGATCAAGAAAGAAAAGCGAAAAGTTTTGCAATGAGCGGATGACAAACCGTCAAGCAGAATATTGCCGACCCGATGAGTGAAGGCACCCTTTTCAAAGGATGACAGGTGGTTAGAAGACAGATCGAGCCAAAACAGCTTGCTTAGTGGGTCAAATGTTCCCTTTCTGATGGTACTGAGTGCATTGTGGGCCAGATCGAGAGTCGTCAATAGCGGAACTGAGGTAAACGTCGAATTTGAGAGCTCTGTCAACGAGTTGTTGCGCAGATTTAATTGCTGAAGGTTCTTCATACCGTCCAACGTACCCCGCTCTGAAATGAACACTCCGAAACTGATTGCAATCAGAACACAGGGTTGATGACAGTGAAGTAGTGCAGTAGGCGAAACGGATGCGACTGGTAACACAACCTTCCTCACTTCGTCAACGTGAGCCGTTGCGTAATGATCATGACCGGTGTTTCATTGTACTTCCTTCACAGCTCGCATTCACACACCTTCCCACCGTCACTATATATTAGGTGCCAACTAAATTGAAAAATGCGCTCCCTGTGGCAAAAAAGTGCACAAATTCATTAAAACTATGGAGGGAGAAAAAAGGGTGGGGGAGGGAGAGGACTGAGGGATGCAGTCCTGCTTTTCTCTACTGTGTCAAAAAACAAGACCCTGTTTCTGTCTGCAAAAACCAAGTGCCCACCTCCGCCTTCCTCCACCCACCCACTTACATCCTCCTCTTTCGAGGTGGGACTTGTTTGGCAGTAAAGCTGCTGGCTACGATAGATGCTTAGCTTTGCCATACCGAGTGTCTTGATGGAGTTGTTTGCCAAAAGCAGAATCGACAGTTGTTCCAGTGCATCGAAGCTGTTACGAGATATCGTGCTTATGCGATTGTTCTGTAACAAACAGTAAATTACAAACCTTTGTTGATTCCCGTTCCACACCTCTTGGTAAGGAACGCCCTGAAACTGCCATGGAACGAGAGGATTGCGTTCTTTGATCACGAATTAATTGCTTGTCGGTCTCAAGGAAACGCGAAGGTCTTAACCCCAACGGAATTACTGTCACGTTGGTAATGAAAAGCTCCTACTTTCCAACCTCCCGCGACTATTTGCTTTAATTGCTCAAAACCTTTTTGTACCACTAAGAGCAAGCACCTCGATCCTACTTGCGGAATCTTGGGGCCAGCGTCCCTGATCAGAGGAATTTCCGATGAGCGGGATCAAGTACGAAAAGAGGAATGAGCGCACCACCTCAGTACATTTTGCTCAATCACCTCTGGGCGCAATAAATGCTCTTCCTTCACAAATGCGATCATGGCTTTGCTCGAGTTTGCTTTGTTGTGAAACCGCAGCAAAGCCGAATCGTCATTAATAACCTCTTTAAATTAAATCTGATGAGTAGGTAGCAGAACTTTGACCTAATCCAGTAATGAAATTCCCGCGTAAGCCACTGCTTAGTATGCGAATCCCGATACTTGGATCCGTTTAAATGATTCTGCTCTTTGCACTTTGTTTGCCATGAAATCCTGGTTGTAAAGCCCTACGGCTTCTGACTGTTAGGGAGGAGGAAGGGGGATGCGATCTAGAAAGGCATGTCTATGTCGTTCAGTGGTGCTGCTCTGCGCCTAGTCCGTCGTTTTTGCTTGAACCGTTTATACGGTAATCAAATTCAGCATGCAACCTGAAGGCTGATGAGTCTTAGCTTGGAGTTCGAGCTGAACGCTAGCGTTTCGATGCGAGTGATCCGGTTAGAGTCGAGTCGAATTTGGCGAATGTTCGAGAGTTCTTTCGATGACGGAATCTGCAACTTCATAGTCAGAGTCGAATTGGCCAATTTCGATGATGCAACTTTTACATCCAAATGTAATCAGTTAAACGTTTCTTGGGGGCCAAGATTCCACTTTTGGAACAACTGAAGAATAAAACGAGAATTGTAATGTGTGTGGAGGTTTAATCTAAACGATTATTGAATGTCGATTTTCGTTATAAAAATGACCAACAAACTCAGCAAGGCGGGTCCTAAGTTGACACGCTTATCGAATGTGAATCACGAAATAATCATATTGTGCTGCTGGATGCTCACCCGGTTCTTGGAAATTTGCTAACGAAGAGGAAGAGGCCGTATAACTAAGAACACTTGAGGGGTGTGAAAGGCATTGCTCCCTGCTTCAACAATCCTCGCAATCTTTACATCGCTATTTAGATCTTTGCCGCAGCTCGCCTGCAACGAGTAGGTTTCACTCGTCCTTGAAGCATTATGCGCGCTGATGCGTTGATAAATATATTTTGGACCCGTTAGGCAGCTGTCGCAAACGCGCGAACCGCCCTCAGTGTAAATGCGAATCATTAACAAAGACCGTGTCTGCAGGTCACAATTCAAGGATAAATGCGTAGGTCATCATTTCGGGCAGTAACATATCAAAGGGAAGGGTGCAGAAGTGGCTCACTACCCGATAGCTCTTTCCCTTTTGGTAAAAAAAATCCCCGAATTTCTTCCCAGCTTATCTTTTTCAAGTTATATGATTTTCGGGCGCAAAAAACTTCGCTTTAGTAAATTAACGTTTGATTGATCGAATGCTGCGCTTTTTTGCAAGGTTTCCGTTACAAAAGAGACCCAGGTTCCCTCCC
>JAARMF010000701.1:45189-57550 GCA_022844705.1 Toxascaris leonina | reverse complement strand
AGGTTGGTGTAATGTGGTTTTCTGCCCTCCAAGGGATGGGGGGGGGGAGTGGGGTGGGGTGGGGGGTGGGCGGGGAAAGGGAGAGGTTAACAAACCTTTTTTTTCGCTGGAAAAAAAGCCTATAAACAAACAAAAATTGTCGAATTGCAAGAGGTTTTTGTTTAGAGGATTATGGCGGATTGAGTTCTTTAGCATTGTGAAAGAAATTGAGCAAATTTAGAGAAAACAAAGAACGAAAAGCGTTGCATTTAGCGCAATCCCCATAATCAAATTCGATTGCGTACGCGTTGTTAACAATCGACTAGCGAAGAGTTAAACGATACAAATGCATTTTGAATTGGGAGGGGAAACAGCAGCGGCAGCAGCAGCAGCAAAAAAAAAAACAAATAAACTTCGTCATATTTGAAAGGAATTAAATGGGGGTAATTTTTGAGTATAACACATAAATAGTTTTTTTTCGACTTGAAGTATCTCAATGAGCGAAGCATTTGGACTTGAAGTTGTAAGTGGATGAAACAATACGCATCATGAGCTGGAGCTGGAGGTGACGCATATATATACGTTTCGTTCGAGATCACAGCTATGCGGGAAGATACGATGAAACGGTGAAACATTGCAGCATCATATGTAAGTGGCGCTAACTAGCTGGCATAGTCGCTCGTCTGTTAGCATCACTTGTGCATTAGTGGTTCAGAAGGCCATGCGCTAGTAAGCCCAAAGGAATGCACAGTGAGCGAATTGATGGATCAACGAGATGAGGAGTCCAGGATACTGAAGTAAAGATTGCATGAAAATTGTGAATGCCTTCCTGCCATTCATAATAATCAATATTGTGGGCATTGTTTCTGCGTATAAAGCCATAACGGCATACTTAAACGCATCGATTTCCGCATTTTCCTTTATTGTTCTCAGTCTAAACTATCAAGAATGAGGGAAAATTTTTTGGGTACTTCCCTTCTCTTGGATTCTCTCTTACAAAGGTCTTGAAGGGCTTTTGTGAGAGAATCTAGGAGAAGGGAAGTACCCGAAAGCCGTAGGAAGGCCTTCCGTGAAAACTGTTCAGAAAATTTGCTGAAGAAGTTACAAGCTTGGCTGATGTATGAGCAATCCATCAAGAGCGATTATTTGCTGGCGTATCGGACTGTACTGTCATTGTTGAGCAAGAGAGGAGGAACGTATGAGTGGAGATGGGAATGTCGTTATGGAAGATTTTAGGGACCTTTCGGCTAAATTTCTACTCTTTTCAATTGTTTCTCTTTTTTTTGCAATATTTATTCCACAAAATGAAATTTTTCAGTTGGGCATAGCATCACATTTTTTTTTGCTCATCTATCTACATTTCCCATGAAGGGATCGCTCGAGTTCCCTTTTGCTCCCCTATCCAGAGTTCCCTGTTCCCCTAGAACTTTCATAGCATAAGATCCTCCAACTCTTCTATACGGTCATTTATATGAACCTTGTTAAATAACGTTTACTTTAGTACAATGCGAGAAGAAACGTTGTCCATATGGATCATTTTGCTTTCCAAGCAGGTATCGTCGTTTTTGCTCGAGCTTCACATTTTCATAAATATCTATTTATTATTATTTTTGTCAATTATTAAGTGAAGCAAAATTATTAAGTACGGATTGGAGATAAATAGACTTTTAATGTGTTTGATTACATACCTTTTGTATGTTATTAGTAGGTTATTAGTAATATTGTTAACAACTCAAATAATTGGGGAGAGATGAGTTGGGGTGATCGGTTAAAGAATCCATAGAGCTAGAGAACAATGAATTTGGCGAACAACGAAAAGGTAAAGAATATTCTCCAACTTAATTTCTTCTTTTTTTCCGCTATCAATTTCCGTGTACTTTGAGCATATTTTCTTTCGAGTGTTTTCTCAATACCTCAGACAAAGTTTCAGCCAATTGAGCTTATCGCTTTATTTATGAATTTAACGCCGTTATTTGGTTATTTGATTTTAAAGGTGCTTAACGATGATAAATAGCGAGATTATTTCTATGAGGTTGATTAAACAACTATTTTAGCAACTATTCAATCATCTATTCATTAAAGTTGTTTCATTTATTAACTCTTTTATAAATATAAATCAATAAATCATAAATATAAATATATTTATAAATATAAATCATAAATCAAAGGGTTTTTATTAAACGAAGCAATAAAAGTAATACAATTAAAAACCCAAAAATAATAAAAAGTAAAAGAATTTCAGTGGTCAGTGCGAATGTAAAACATCATGTCAAGAGATGGGTCCAACAGTATGTGGTACCGATAATGTGACATATGCAAGTGAATGTCATCTATCGGTACGATCATGTCTTTCAACAAAAATGGGCAAACGAGAAATACGTATGAAGAGTATCGGTGCATGTGGTATATGCTTTCAAATATTTATTCTACCGTTATATGCAACCTTAAAATTTCGAAGCGATGATTTAATAAGTATAATAATTATTATTTTTTGGTGACAAAAATCTCTTTAAAAATTCGTTTTAAATTCCACGAATTATCCTCTCCAGGCGCTAAGAGGGAATACAGAGACTCTTGATGTCGTATGCCGCTAGATCGTTTAGTTTTTACATCTTGAAAAATTGTCTCGCCATTTAAAAAAAACGAAAAAAAATTCTATCAGTCAGGGTCCGTTCCGATTTCAAACGAGTCTTGGCTCTTTGAGTATTTAGCTAGTCAAAACTCGTTTTCAATGTTTTTCAAATTGTTCGTTAACATTATAGCTATTAAGGAGAAAACTGCTGGAATGGGTGAACAATGAATTCGGGAGTATAAGTCGAGAGTCAAGAATTTCCTAGTCGTGATTATGGAATTTATTGAGAGAGTACTTAATTCCGGTTAACTAGTGATAAAGAATTCTCAAGAATCGGAATTCCTCTTGAACTCATCTAATGAACTCATTGAAATTGTCAAACTATTAGAGGCTTTAAGTGTGGAGTAATGAATTACCTTTGTGATGTCACTTCACGTGATAACAATTTACCTGGTGATAACAAGTTTTACTTGTTAATAACAATTCTTACTTGAAAATAACAAAATTCACGCTGACAAAAATATTCACTTTCGAACTTTTAAGTTGCTTCTGATCCCCTTTAAATGGCACGATCGTTTTCGAGGACGAATTGTTGAATGGATAAAGGAGAACGTAAGCAAACGGATTATTCTTAATCCTTGCCCCGTTTAGGGATAAATTCTCAAAAAGTAATCATGAGGTATCATCAAGATTTTCCACCCTCTAGATTTACTCTTCTGCTAGATTTATGAGGTACCCCACTCTTATAAATATATTCCAACAAGAGGTTCTCTTTAATGATGAATGACTGTCCCGGAAGAAGACTGCGATTTTTTGAGTGAACTGACGCCTGTGGGCTAGTTGATGGCCATCTTATTATTCGGAAATTTAGATTATTTTGAGATGAAATTGTTGCTGAATTTTTGAGTTATTCTTTCCTTTGACTACTCTCAATTGGTGATTATCTCGACCCTCATCTTCACGTGTTAAATTCTCTCAACGAAACTTGAGTCTCTAAATCTCGACTTCAACGAATCGTAAATGACGATGAATTTCGATGCATTTTTCTTTAATTTATTCCAACTCATGTATGAACACCTGAGTGAGCTTGAGCTCATCTGCTAATGAATCTATCCCAATTGTATAATATATATCGTTAGAAAGATCGACCCCCTCCTGAGATTTCGTTATAGAGCTCAAAAATTGCATAAGAAATTTCTTGCGCATTTTATTTTTATTTATTATTATATTTCGTCCAACAGTTGTACTTGTAATTAATGCATCATCTTTGTATATGCATTGAGCATAGTACAACTGTTCGATAAGCTATGCAATCGAAGATGAATTTGTTGCGCCACTTTGTTGGTCGTATTTATTCATAGTGTCATTTTGCGTATTTTATTTCCGGAAGCCTTTCCTGTTTTTACAGAAGCCTGCAATGTTTTTCCGGAAGCCTTCAATGTCTTTTCCGGAAACTTTCCACATTTGTTTGGAGCCGTCCATATTTTCGCATCTTTACATATTTATTCGAATTTACGTAGGAACGTATCAATGTTGTTTTTAAAATTGATTTTTTCTTTGAAAATTTGAATCATTGAATAGTTCAGACAAAAAGATTGTCTTTATTCAAATCGATGATATGTTGTACGAAAGCATTTCTAGTGAATAGAGGTTGGCATAATGATTGAGGCAATATGAGTAATAAGCGAGAATTTATGGGGGAGTGGAAAGCGCTTTGTTATGTCTGTAAAAGCGTTGCAAAATGTGCTGTTTGCACGCAAACACAAAGCCTTAACGCTACTAACGAGCATAGGCCGGTTTCGCTTTGTGCAATCTGGGGAATATTGATGCCGGCGAAATGAAGTTTTAGGGAGTGGATGGAGGGGTGGGGGGGACATTCTTCATAGAGGTGGGGGGGGGGGTGTTCTTTGTAGGGGGGATATTCTTCATAAGGGGGGGGGGGGGCAGAGGAGGGAAATTCTTCATAACAATTCTGCAACACTTACCAAGAAATATGAAATTATTAATGAGAGAGACAGAGGAAATGCTGTAGAAATGTAAATGAAATGATATGCAGGAGACAGAGAGATTTCATCGTACTTTGAGACTGAAATTTATTGATAAACAGGTGAAAAGATTTAGCTAATTAAGCTAACATCAATAAATAAGTGCGAAGAATATTTATAATTCTCGTAATGAGAGTGCAACAATTTCCACTTGATCGGTATTTAAGTTCTCTTTAATGGTATTTAAGTTTATGAAAAGAATTCGCGCTATTTTAGAAAAATTTTAAATTTTTACCAAAAAATATATTGTGACCTGAAATTAATTTTAGGTAATTCAACAAAATCTCTTAAATAAAATTATTAGCACAAAGACTGCCTTATTTTATAAAGCAAAAATTGCTTTAAAAATATTGCTGAACATAATAAATGAAGCATTAAAGCTTAAGATTTGACGGTAACTGAAAAAAAAGTAGAGGAATACATATCGTTTCGTGCGGAAATATCCTTCTGTAACACCTATAACAAAGACGCTTCAGGAATGACTGACGATGCAATTAATAACTTATTATTTACTTATTTATTTATTTATTTATTTATTTGCTTATTCAATCACTTATTTATCCGTTTATTTACTTAATTATTTTCCATAATTGCATTTGGTAAAGCAGTGCCATTTTATTTTGCTAGCTTCTTTCATAGCTCGAGAACGTTTAGCTTTTGACTGCATCAGATACGTATCACCGGTGCCACATCACTTTTTCACAACCTCATGTTCAAACTGTAGATTGCTTCTCAGAGGTGGACTTGAGCTGGAGCTGGACTTCAGCTATGAGTCGTTCGACATTAACAAAATTGAGGCAGAAGTCAGTTCAGACGTTGAACTTGAGACCTTTTCTAGCTCACGCCCTCAGCTAGGGATTATTTCTATTGAATTGCACTCGAACTTTGGTCAACGCTAATTCCTAAGAGAGAAATTACAATTGAGGTCAACGTTGATAGTCGGCGAATATTGAAAAGAATTCGTCTAAACACACTCCTGTACGTTTATTTATTTACCTATAGATTTTGAGAGGCACTATATCACGCATAAGGAATATTCACACACAACAATGAAATGTTTAATTTTGTTCGCTTTGAATGCATAATTGAATATCGTCATTGCGGCTTAATAAACATCAACTCAATAACAGTAAGGCGTAACCGTTTGCACTTAGAGCATTTATCCGGCATCCATTAAGGTATATCGGCAACACTGATCTTTTATGTAAATAAAAGAGAATCGTCGATTGAGAATATTTAATAAAAAAGAATTTTTTTACCACTTACAATTATTTTATAAATTTTTTTTCCACTCACAATTCGTATACACTTATTAATATATTTGTGCTAACTACATTTAACTTACCGGTTGAAAATAAAAACGTTCAGTGATTATTTTCACAGCTTTATGCCATCATACGATGAATTATCAGCATGGGAATGTGAAATGAAAAACGAGTGCACTCGTTTTATTATAGCCGAATGCAAAATATGCGGCGATGATTTCATGGGAATATTTGTGTGGGGAAGGGAACGAACGTCATGAGGGGTGAGACCCTCTATCCGACGTAGAGAGGGACGAACTTTATGAGAGGTTAGGTTCTCTTTCAAACAAAGAGGGGGGTGGATTTTATGAGAGGCCAGATTCTCTTTCCAACGTAGAGAGGGATGAACTTCAACTCTTTCTCTTGGACATGACTGCACAGGAGCTATTCATTTCTGAATGAATTTCCTTTCCCATGGTACTCTTTTCTAATCGGAAACAAAGAGATTTGAAAGCACAACGAAGAGGGTACGATATGGCAACATGGGGTCTTCGATACGCTAGGAATATATGGGAAGATTTTTCCGCTTCTAATGATCTTTCATCTATTTTCTGAATCGGTTACAACCTATAAATAACTTCTCCTTTTTTTGAAAAGTGAGACTTCGAACCAATTCTTCAAGTTCTGCATAAGCTGACTCAGTACATTCTTCGAGTCCCTAGGCATGAACGATAGCAATTTTGAAACAAACAGTTTGAGGGGCGGGGGTGATGCTAGAAGATTGATTTCAGTAGAGTTTCAGCCGACTTCATTATGCATTTATATTATGCACTTCATTATGCATATAGTTCAAGTGCCTTCAGTTACCGGATTGGGAAAGCCAAGTCACTTATTGCAGAGTAATTAGTGTTTTCTGGCAGATACGCTTCTATCATCTCTAGTACAAGCACGTTTAGCTCACATAAATAACGAAGAAAATGTGGTTTTTTGAATAGATAAAAAAGAAATATTGTAGAGAGATTACAGATTAACTACAGGAACTATCGAACATCCTACAGACACGTGAAACTAGTGCGCAATTTGTTGTTGAGCATATAAGATGCTCTCTAGTTTAATGTGCTCAAGCATTCGCTATGTTCAATGAAGCCTGAAATCAGATGGCATTCAGGAAATGCTTGGTGGCAATATTAGTTCTGATGCACCCGGCGATATTTTTTCGCCTCTTTTTTTGTCAGGTATTTAGTGATTGACCGTTGGAACTAAAATTTTTTGCCCATTGATTGTGCCGTGTTTTTTCTCTCGCACAATAAAATTGAGAATGGAAGGTTGAAATGTTGGGAGTGGTCATTTCGTAGTGACCAGCATATTTGTGGTGACCTCCGACCCACTGAATCAATATCAGTTGAACGATTCTATGACTGTTTTATCTCTTAAATTGAGACTGCAAAAAGTAGAAAAGGTATGAATTGGCTAGAATTGTTGGTCTATAATTTATTTAATTTTCTTTATCAAAATAATTTTTTCCTTTATCTAAAGCTTTAGATTTATGAAGGAAACAATTGTTGCATTTGTAGTAGTATTCGAGTTTTTGAAGGTGATCTGAGGTGTTGTCGAGCTTAATCGACGCAACAGCCAGAAGTTTATGCAATTTTCGCATGCCAATTCAACAATTTTCTCATGCGAATTTGACAATTCGATTGTTAATTTCCTAGTTCGGTTGCTAATTTTTAGTATCTAGAATGGCATACCCATTAAGCAATAATCGCATATTTTCACTAAAAATCTTTGAACAGTTCTTGCGTGATTTATTGTACTCTTAGCTTTTGCACTCACATTATGCTTCATTTAACTTCGTTTCACATTTCGCAATCGAATTCGCATCGATCTACGCGATCACATCTTTTCCTTCTTTTTTTCTTCGTATTTTTGCTTCCTAATCAAGGAGTCTTTATTCACGAATTTTTAGTAAAAAATAATTACGCAAAGGAACTTGTCGTTGAAAAATTTTATATCAAGTTCATACCAATATTTATATAACCTAAAATATGGAACGATTTTCTTGGAGTTTTTTTCGTTACTTGAGGTTTGGATTGGTTCTCTTTTTCCGGCGAATACTGTCGGGTTTCCTCGTCTATTGCGCTACAACCGAATGCGTTGTTTTGTGAGCATGAGCGTAATTGACTATCGTCTCATGAGAGTGGCGCAATTGTCTGTCATCTCAAGACGGTGAGCATAACTATCCGTTGCCTTCTGAAGGTGAGCGGAATTTTCTGTCGTTCTGTAAGCATGAGCGCAATTGTCTACCATTAATCGCCGGACACTTATGTTCTCTCAATCCATGGGCTGTTTCCACGCAATTTCTTTTCCCATTTTCATCGTTTGATTATCGCATCGATAACGAATCATATAATTTGTTAAATGCTGTATGCGTAAATAAGTGGATCTATATTTTCGATATTCTATACCACATTTGAGCGATATTTATCAAATTAGGAGTTTTTGTGAAGAGAGTTATTTTTTTTTTTTTTGAAGTGAATCTAACCGGGTTGTTTGCAAATTATAAGCGAAATTGACTCGTTGATCGGCATGAATCATATTCGATTATATGTGAATTAAGCTTTTTTTGAAATTGCAGGAATTTTTTGGTTGGTCTAGTTTTCCGCCTTTTTAAGAAGTGCTAGCACATTTAGCAATTATAGCAATCATCCGACTCAATGGCTTTCCGATTCCAGGACGATTTTTTCCGCTTTCGTTGGCTTTCTGGCTAATGGAGACGATTCTTTCCCAAAGAGGGAACTTTTTTGCTTAAATCCTGACAAATTCTTTAAAACCACAGCTACCGATAGTCTCTTGACACTATTGCAGCTTCGTGCTATCCTCGATGATATTTGACCCCTCTCCCCTCTTTGATCCCTCCCTCCTTGCCCCCTTGCCTCCCCCCACCCCCCTCCAGCAGAAGGGAGACGGTGATGTGAATCAATGGTTAATGAAATTTTGAATGGCGTAATGCAGTTTTTTTTTTTTTGTAATATTATTTGAGAGAGCATATGCTTAAGGCATCAATATCTTTCTTTATCCTCACCATTCCCTTTAGATAGCAATTTGTTTCATCTATACCCATCATACAGTATTCTTCAATTTACAAGCCCCCATTTTATTAATACTCGCAACTTTTGGAGGTGAAGGTAATTTTAGTATGTGGCTATTTGGTGGAAATGATTTAACTCGATTTAAAGTAATTTGCAGATAAACATCAACGGATGAATCATGAGATGAGGGGGATTTGCACCTTTTTCAGAACCTCTTTTCGAATTTGCCGAAATTTTTCTCTTTCGAAATTGATGCATCTATGACGATTTTATTTTCTGTTTCCGGCAAAAATATCCATTTTTGTCGGTTTTTAAAGTGATCGAAGGTAATCAAAGGTTTCTTAACCGTCTTTTTAAGTTCTTTTATAGGTTTTCTTGAACGTCTTTTCGGGGTTCATTTTACCAGTTTATATCTGCGTTCTATGGGTTTTTTATGCGCATTTTCTAGGTTTCTTTTATTGCGTTATACCTGGCTTCTGTATGTGTTTTAACAGGTTTTTCTAGGTTCCCTCAGAAGTGAAGTCGCCCTTCAACCCTATAGAGTTGAAATTTTTATTTTTATGTTTTGTGCTCGTCATAGTTTGAAAAAAAAAAGAAGAGAAAATTCATTGCTATTGCTTGATTTCTCAACGAACATTTCTCCTCCTCTCATCGTTCGTTTATCTCTCTAAAGCGTTTCTTTATTGCTTTATTCTCGTTGTTTTATTTCCTTCATTTTATTTGTTCTCTGTAGATGTTTTCCCTAATGCAATTTCTAGTTGTATCATTTCTGCAGGTTGATATCGCTCTATTTTCTTCACAAATTATCCATTATCGATGATGAGTGTTCAATTTAGGACTATTGATATGATTTCTCAAATTATTGATTGAAGCTTCTCTGATAAGCTTAAAAAGATGAAGCTTGAGGAGAATATTTTCTGATGAGTTAGTTTCATGCAACAAAGAGAAGAAGCATACTGACGAGCATAACAAAATGCTAAAATATGATATTCTCCCACTTAGATTGATTGTTCGTTTTTTTCTCTCTTTTTTTCTCTTTTTTTTGAAACGAAGATAACCGCTTGCATTCAATTATATATGCATATTCACATATTTGATATTCCCGTCGGTGTTGTTATGGGAAAATTATTGCGCCTCCTTACTAAAGCGATTCGTTATTTGCAATTTGGGCATTCGAGTGCCTCCGAATGAGATCGATTGGAAAATTTCCCAATTTTTTATGACTCTCAAGCTTTAATTACTCGATGAAGACGAACAGATCGCGTACGTAATCGAGTATTGAGATATATCGATGGGATGATGGTTGTGTTACGAAAGCGTATAGTCATGTGCTATGATGAGAGATTCAATTATAGATTATCTAGGCAGCATCACAAGAAAAAGAGAGCGCAATTTCACGGCGTTTCCTCACAACTACAGTTCTATCAACGTCTTGTGCCCTCAAACCTGGGTAAACAAACCATGCGTGGTGTAAATCTAGTGCGCTCAATTTCATTGCTGTAATTTTTGCGCGCCGAAAATTCCGCCTACAGCACCGATAAAAGATGCTTCATTGTTTCACTGAATCGTCTTTCTACCAACTTTCCTCGTCCATCCACAAGATTGGTAAGCTTTATCGAAACGTCAGACGCTTATCGATTCGCCACTCAACAGCAACAATTACCTAAACAAACATCGACAGTCTGATTGTCGATAAAGTCTTCAGAGATAACTTCAGAGATAGACAAATAAACATATGGATGAACGAATAGACGTATGCATCTTATGAGTACAGACTGGATATTGTGAAAAGTTTTCTTTCAAGACGTGGAAAACCACTTGAAGACGGCCCCTCTCTCGCTGTCCTTGAGATTTTTCGCATTTGTTCGCATATTTAGAATAGTATCACAATGATCGTATAAAAATTTCTGCAGTCGATTTTTCTATAGGATGGGATTGAGAAGCGCAAATATTCTACAAACTTTTGGCTATTTGGGAACTTGTGGGGATGTTGCTCTTTTCTTGCGGAAAAAGGGAGGGGGGGGGGGAACGAAATTGAGGGAACTCTTAGGAATTTTTTGGGGACTTCTTTGGATGCTTTTCCCATTCTATGCACTTAGGACCGAGTATTTTATAAGCATTTGTATTACAACATACAAAGATGAAAATGCAGCTGCAGTTTCATCGATTCCCCCTCATCGACGAAATTGACAACCATCCCATACATAGCTATTGTGAGCGTATATTGGAACACTCGATGGTCAGCCTTCTTGCGATTCGTTGGGGAATCAGCGGGGTATCGAACCCGGAACTGCTAGCTTAACACGCGAACGCTTTGCCCTTGCGCTATCAACCTCTAAGCATTGTACTATCAACAAACAAAAAAGTCCAGATGTTTTCCTCTCTTTGAAAAGAATTCTTTTTTTTCGCCTCACTAAATGTTGATTGAATTATTTTTTTTGCAAACATTCAAAATGCGCATTGATTAGCCTATGGGGAAGTGTAACAAATCGATGCGTTCCTTCTATGCGTATATCGATCAAGAAAATGAGTTTTTTTTTCTCTTCGTATAACATTTCTTATCTTCCCTGGAGCTATCCTTTTGCTCAGAATTTTGAAAAAAAATAACGAAGGAAAAAAGTTCACACATCAATTAGTGCATTTGAGTAGGATTGTTGCGCCGCTTAATTTTCGCTCAAATTGTTTATTGCTCGGCATAGGAACGTGGTGAATTTCTTGGATTTCTTCGATGCTTTTAGTCGATAGATTTTTAGGACATCAGGAAACGTCAGGAAACTTAAAAAATAGTTGAATGAAGAGAATCGTCAAAATCATCATCGCTCATAGAGCGGAGATCTATAAAGGAGATGATACTAGGAAGCTATATTCGTATCCTTATGGTATTTTGTAATGCTGAAAAAGAAATTCTGGACAATCTGACATGTTGATTGAATTTTGCAATCGTGAATCAGGCATTGTGAGATGCGCATTATGTGAGCGTCGATGAGCTTCTCAATCATTATTTTTGCTCCACATAAGTGCGTCGAAGAGTTTTCTATTGATTGGATGCCGTGATGAGTGGAAATACTGAAAGAGCGATCGATTTAATTGTGAAGATATTTTTTGAACAGTGTTTAAATCTTTTAAAAGAGTTTCTATGGAATTGCCTCTTAAAAAAAAGTCGCGCAAACAGCACTAAAATTTCAGTAAATTACCTCTCGAACATGATGGCTACGAGATTTTTTTCCCTCAATTGACGATCTTAATGCTCATTTTTATGGCGCAATTTTAGTTACAACTATATTTACGTTGTAATATTTTCACAATTTTATGGTTCAATGCGCACAACTGAATTGCGAGGTACATTTGCGACGATCAGATGCATGTCCTTATGAAATACTCAATGAAAGGGTTCGGATGAAATAAACTGCCGATGTAGTTTGTTAATTTTTC
>JAARMF010000701.1:0-16206 GCA_022844705.1 Toxascaris leonina | reverse complement strand
GGGGGGGGGGGAGCTTATCAGTTGTTGTGCTACAATAGTACTACAGCATGAACAATTTCCTAGTAGTACCTTTTCATTCAATATTTTACACTGGTTATGAGCTTATATTGAAAACGGCAGCTTTCATTTAGCCCGGCTTTATGTCTTCTTTAGTATTTACGCCGCTAGTATAATCTCGATCTCAGCTGACTTGACCTTATCGAAAGTTAAATCGAGTATGACCTTAATGACTTCAGCTAACAATTGCAATGTGTTGCTAGTGAATAAAAAAGGTCGTTCATTTCATGCTGAATTAATTCCCACAAAGTGCTTCTGCAATTTGCAGTTATTCGTTGGGTGAGCTCCCAATGACGTTGATTTGGCGTGAAAAGATCACACCACATCGACAATACACTATTGAAGCGATATGTTCCGGTTTACATGCCTCACTTAGTGTTGATGGTGCAACTCCACTAACATCATTGCTACCTTCTGAATCCACCAAAAGGCATCTCAATATCGATTCATCAGCCTATATCGGATACATACCAAACAATTTGTAAGATTATTATTATTAATCTGGAGAGCACTTCTGAAGACTTGTACACACAATCGAATATACGTTAGACCTTAAATATCTTAAAAGTTGATAATCAGTGTTGTGCTTTCTTTATTCAAGTGGAGAGCTCTTCGACAATATCTTGCACGATTCTTCATGCGATTTTAATTTAGGGATGGCATGTCAGACTCTAGCTAGGCGAGGCTTATCATGACGTATGCCTTCCGTCGTCTGGATCACCTGGCTCAGGGTATCCTATGAAATGTGCTCCTATGAGTCTTAGTCCCAGTCTAATATCTCTGACGAGAGATGTGTAAAACCGCTTGATTAAACTGTTCAAGCTCCGCTCGAAGACAACCTATCACTTAGCCGAAGGGGTGGAGAGTGGGGGGCGGGAGGGGGGGGACATGGACGTACTCGATATTTATGCTTCATTTCGGAGCATAGCTTTACAACTTTCCGGGCACCTTATAAAATTGATGTACTAAGTGACGATATTATTCGTTTCATTATTAGTTACACAAGTGTTTTTTCTGCATAACTAACGAAATTTTTGTAGCACATCGCACAGCTTATATACAAGATATAAAGATACAAATGCAACTGTAGTTTCATCGATTCCTTTATCGATGCGATTGGCAACCATGGCCACACACGGCTGTTTTAAGCAGGTTTTTTTCTAGAAACGCCTAGCGATTAGCCTTTTGGTGATCCGTACGGCGATCCATACAACTATTAGAGCAAGTAAATACTATTACAATGCATTAATTGCAATTCAGAACCATTTATATTGCAATAGGCAATTGTTCTAGGAAAGCTTATTTAGGAAGCTTGTTTAGTGCTGTTTCTTCTCATTTATTAAATGCTCTTAGGTTTAAACGATCGAAAGTGTAATCTCTATTTTAGAATACGATCAACAATGAATAATGTGACGAATTTCACCGGTTGTATCTCAAATATCGCTCTTGATGGTCATCTTGTCACATCGGAACATCTACAATTTGTTGGCGATATTGGTATCACTTATAAATGATTTTATTCTCATCTGTATCTGGATTATTTCTCGTTATTTTTCATCAGGACTGAAAGATATACTAAGGAGATCAGCTGACCTTAAATAGAGGGAGCGAATTTGATTGTTTATAATTCGAACGAGCATTAAATGTCTTTTCGAGAGGGAATAAGGAGAGAGAGAGGGAATGGAGAGGGACGGGGAAGTAGAGGAGACGGGGAGGCAGAGGGGGAGGGGAAGTAGAGGGGGAGAGGGAAATGAAGAGGGAGGGATTCAATGGAAAAAAACATCAGCTAGAAGTGAAGCAATTTTTGAGTTTACGGTTTGAGTTGATGTGTGATAAACTTTTCTTCCTCCCTCTATCGTTCTCATCGAAATTTACATCTCTATCATCTGGATTGAAATTTTTTAACGTTTCATTCGAAACATTTGTTAATTATAAATTTCTGGAAGAAGATCCAAACTTTGAGTTCAGCAAATTCATTGAGTTTTTTAAAATTACATATACAAATAAACGACTACTTACCATGGGCACGACTGCACACCATTTAACTACTTACCATGGACACGTGAATGGGGGGGGGGNAGGGGGGCGGAAGGAGAGAGGGAAGAGGTTATGAGGTGAAACTAACCTATGAGAGGTGGGTAATGCTCGAGTACGATGCAGGAACGACGAAATCACTGGACAAAAACTTTATAACCTGCCTTCGTCCACGCAAGAAGGGTGACATCATTATTTCTCGCGCAAAGGAAGCCTAGGTATTCCCGCATAGGGGCAGTTTGTGGAAATCCCACATAAATGATCATTAGCATATAAGTTGTGCATGCGGCCGTTGAACTGTGGTATCAATCCCGAATATAACGGTATTGTATGGTATTATTGCGGTTTGACCATGTAGGTATGAGGAGTAGGTGGTATTATAATGATACGAGGTAATATAGTGATATACCTATTGTAATTGACACACTGCTGCAGATTATCTGTGAAATTTTTTTGCACTGATAACTATTGTCGGTTTTTGGCTATTACCTGTTGAGATGTATTTTTACTCTATTTAAGGTGAATGCAAAATGGACGTTTGCGTACCGAATCCATGTCTTAATGGTGGTCATTGTTCGAAGATACATAGCGGCTCACGTATTTGCATATGTAGCACATCATATACTGGTATCGTTTAAGCATGTTTTTTTATTTGAATCGACGATCGAATATCGATTGCAACAAGTTTCATTGATTGTTATTATTGAATGACGAAATCACTAGACAAGAACTTTGCAACCTGCCTTCATCCGCGCAGGAAGTGTGATATCATTACCTATAGCTCACCTTATCTATAGCTGTTGTTCGCAGATGTTCTCTATTACTAGGAATCTTGGGTTATCTTCACTAAGACGAGGAGAGAAAACTTTGTATCTTAGTAGTTTTCCGCGAAATTATCTCGCTTCATTGGTGTAAATTTCAACTGAACACACGCTAATAATAGATATGTTCAATTGAGCTTAGAAATTTCCCTTCCCGTTGGATCGCAAGAGCGAAAGAGGCCGAAATTCAAAGAATCCTTCTCCACCGTCCGCTTACCTTACCTTGCCTTTCTAAAGTAGTGTAGCGTAAGGTAAGGTGTGTCGCTTGCTGAAGTCAACTGGGGGGGCGGGGGGGGGGGGGGGGGGGGGGGGGGGGGGGGGGGGGGGGGGGGGGGGGGGGGGGGGGGGGGGGGGGGGGGGGGGGGGGGGGGGGGTGCAGCGATTTATTGAGATGATTTCAGTCCCGACGTGATGCCTAAGGGAATGAAAAGAAATGAAACGGATAGTAGTGCAAGTAAAAAGATGACAGCTGTGTTTGAGCAATGATCCATTATATGAGAGTTCATATCGCTCGATACAAACTGTGCACGAGATTTCCAACTTCGGAAGCCGACAGGAAGGAAGTGAGGGGCGATCGCCAAAGGAAGGAACTTTGATTCATCCTTCTGTTTTTCCCCTTGTCTATCCACTTCTTTCGAGTATTTTATACGTTCGAGTTAAAGAGGCCTCAATATGAGAGACGATAAGAAAGAAGACTTTCATAAACGATAAGGAATGCGATTTTAAAATATTTTCAACTGATTCAAATCTAATTCACTCAACATATTATAGGTGAATTATGCGAACGTGAAGTATGCAGTGGTAAATCTTGCGAGAAAACCTGTGTGGGTGAGGGATGTGATAGAGGTGAGTGCATGTGATTTCGTTCTACTCAATTCATTACGAGTTTTCTCCTATCTAGTGAAGCGAATAACTTGCTTAGAGGGATTGTCCCCATTGAAGGGAGCAACCAATCTTTAGGGAATTCCACCTCATCTAGTGGAACAACCAACCTGCTTAAGAGACAACTCGAGGCGGCAGATATCATATATCACCGACGTTAGCGGTGATCGATGTAAATATTGTGATACCTCGTTGGCATTTTCTATGTGAGTTTGTTGATATAGTTAGCGGTGGTAAAGACCTGTCTATTTTTTGAGTTGTTGCAAAACGACCCTCTGCTTTGAATTTAGGTATCTGAGTTGTAGATCAATGCTGTAGGGTGTATGAGAATGGCTCATATATATTATCTTTTCTTCATGGAGCTGAAATAAGGTTCTCCGGCGAACGGTGGTGTCATGATGAATGTATGCCAATGGCAGTTTTATTGTTTTGTAGTTCTCAGCAAAAGCTGCATCTTAGAAGAATCGCGTTTAAATTGTTTATACCTCGGAGTTTGTTAGCTCCCTCCGCTCGTGCAAGATTTTTCTAGCAAAGAGAATTCGATAAAATGGGGAAAAAGCCCGACGTTAAAATGATATCCCTCTTTCTCAAGGACATAGAAGGCTTTTGCTCGAAAAGTCGAAAGGTAATTGAGGATAAGAGAGTATATCAAATAAAAACTCGAAGCAAAATATTGGAAACTTTCCACTCGGCAGTGGGTAATAGTAAAACATTCGCCTAGATACCATTCGTTGCATCGCACTGTTAATTAAGCGTAATTATCAATAAATAGAATGGTAGAGTTTTTGCTCATTAAGCGAATTGATCCGGCTTCGATTCTCGACTGATTTTCCAACGGACCGCCGGTAGGCTCACCACCAAGCATTCCAAAAATCTGTTCACAACGCCACATGTAACGTGGCTGGCAGCTGCGTCGGTAAGGGAATCAACGAAACTACAATTGCGTTTATATCTTTTGTACCTTATATCGATAAATATTTGTTGCACAATTAAAGATGAGAAAGGCGATATTGAACGTGCGATTGCTGTTTTCACGGGCGAAGGATTCGCTCGTCTACGGCATGTGAAAATTGACGTTCGTAAATCGCTCGATGTGGAAGTATGGTTGAAAGCGAGTGATGCGGATGGACTCATTTTCTATTGGCCAAAACTCGATAAGAACGGTGTTTATGTGAAGGGGGATTTTGTTGCGTTAGCACTTATTGCATCACAACCACATTTCTTCTGGAATCTTGGCTCAGGAATTGCATTCGTCAAGTAAGTGATCATTCATATTACGGATTGTTCGGATTGCGATCGCCCGAACCGATAGCAATCGTTTTACAATTATTATAAGTATAATTGTTGCTAAAATGTAGACGACAATTAAATTCGACTTATAGTGCGCGTCTTTTCGTGGCGCTTAATGCATTCAGGATGGGAACATTTGGTGACGTCGTTCGATTTCAGGTATTGAAGGAGTTTATCCATCCTATACGGTTGCATCTAGCTCGGAATTGATCCGTATTTGTATGGCATTGTTCAAGACCATTCCATCCTATACAATTTATGAATGGGGGATCTTATTGGTCTAGCGAGTAATTAATTCTTAGATAGTTTAATGCTGTAGCAAGTAATTTTTAAATAGATTTTTGTGCTGAGCGATTGCTCTGTCAATAAACAGAACGACCGACCGACCGGTATACTCGTTTCGACTGGTAAATATCGGTGGATATGCGTAGGTCAAGCGTGTTTTATTCAGGTGCGAGGTGAAATTCACAAATATCCTAACTTCTTTTATGTGATTTCTCCTTTAAAAATATTTTCTTCATCGTTTCTAGATGAGGGAGAAAGATCGCATCTGCGATTATGCCCACCATTGTATGAACATTTTTATTGCCGTGTTTCATGCTATCCACACGAGCGATTTATCAGCGATTCGTGAATGATTTGCTTGTACTTTTCAGTGGAATTCGTTGGAGGTGTTGAGTGTCCACTTACAGTATTGAAATATATAACTCCATCTTCTCCCTCCCTCCGCCTTCCCCCCCCCCCCCCCCCCCCTCCGCTCCCCCACTGTGAAGCAATATTGAATCGAAAATCTCTCTTATAGTATTGTCTAATAAAGCGTTTGTCTCGATGAATAATCGCTGGGTTTTCTGATAGTTTTTTTCACGGTATTATAAAAATGTATCGCCCGTTGTCGGCGTAATTAGTCACACTTTTGCTTTGTGAGTGTAACATTGTTTGCATCGATAATTGCGATGAATCAGATTTGAGCCATTTGCACTTCAATTAATGAATTAATCTTAGTATTCATCGTCACTGCTTTTAGCTGCGCATGTTACAGAATTGGTATTGAAATTATTAAATAATCCCGATAATAATTACCCTTGATAATAATTACTAAATAACCTTGGTATTAGATCAATAAATAATCTTGATATTGAATTACTAAATTACCTCGATATTGAGTTACCAAATAGCTTTGATATTGAGCTACTAAATAACTTCCATTTTAAACCACCAAATTGCCTTGGCATGAAACAACCTAATTACCTTTGCATTAAGCCACCAAATTACCTTGGTATTGAATTAGTAAATTCTATGCTTTGATGAGGATTTCGTTCTCAAAAATATGAAGAACGATTTCTTCAGTGATAGGTAGGGTGCGTCCGGCGCAAAAGATTATGCGATGGAAATAATTGCAGTTTTTTCTCCATTCCACCAGTTTTCATCTGCACTGAAAATAGTGAATGTAACAAGATTTGCGTAAAAAAGCATTTATGCAATCAGCCGATGATATTTCGATGATCGCAAGTTACGTTGATAATGACGTGATTCGACTATGTGGTGTCGCATTGAAGGATAAATTCGAAGGATGCGACTATATCGCACCAAGAGAGATGCTATATAGTCGCATCGTCCTCTTTATTATTATGCCCCTCCCCCCCCCCCCCCCCCTCCGCTCCTGGATGACATAAGTAGTCATTAGAATCAGTTGGCTTGCATCGATCTCACTTCTATGACGCAATGTCACAAGGCCTAGACTATTGGTCTGTGTGCTCAAGTAGTTTTCGGTATCGAGCGCTTGATATGTGCCTGTAGGTTGATTATGACACGCCAATGTTCTCCTCTGCTAGTGTGCAAATAAAAATATGTATAATGTATGGAGAAATTTCTACTTCAAGCTCTTGTTCACTTCTCCCCTTTCGCCCCCCCCCCCCCCCCCCCCCCCCCCCTCCGCCCTCCGCTCCTGGATGACATAAGTAGTCATTAGAATCAGTTGGCTTGCATCGATCTCACTTCTATGACGCAATGTCACAAGGCCTAGACTATTGGTCTGTGTGCTCAAGTAGTTTTCGGTATCGAGCGCTTGATATGTGCCTGTAGGTTGATTATGACACGCCAATGTTCTCCTCTGCTAGTGTGCAAATAAAAATATGTATAATGTATGGAGAAATTTCTACTTCAAGCTCTTGTTCACTTCTCCCCTTTCCCCCCCCCCCCCCTCTCCTTCCGCACTCTTTGAATTAATGCGAACCTCATTAATCATTAAAGTTTAAAGCTAGTGATGGGGTTGTCAACACAAATTCATGTTTATGCTATATATGCGCCATATTGGCGATCTTTTATAGGGCTGGAGTTTCACTCTCGAATCATCGTTTCCATTCTATACGATTTGGTAGGAATCTACGAAATGGTACAGTACAAGTGGATTCTGAATTCATCACTCATCAACTCTCATTGGTTTGTGTTGTTTTATCATATTTAACTTACATCGTTATTTGGGAATTCGAATCTCTCTGAAGATGACTTCAGCAATATTTCTTTCTTTTTGGCCTGGAGGGGGGGTGCAAAAGGCTGTTTCGATTTCCTATAGAATCTTCGCTGTTCTATGTATGTCTTAGACAATGCATCGTATTGCTTTTTTCGAGGAAACCTAATCTCCCTCAATGAAATACCTTTTTTGTAGGGAAGGGGGAGAGGGATTTCTTATCCGAAAGTCATTCAATTCTTCGCTGCTTTCAAATATTTGGGAGCAGCGATGGACGAGGTTAAGGAACTTGAGGAAAAATCAAGAGCGACGACTCCTTCTCAAAGGCATTCTTTGTTTTGCAGCCTCGAAATAACCACTTGGATGTGTATGGTGCTGATGCGTTTATTGGCGGTGCTCCAGATGATCAAGCGTTGCCATCGGTGATACCGGAACTGCGGAAACGTTTCCAAGGTGCCATACAAAGGGTATCTATTAACGGCCAAATCTTCGAGCATCTTTATAAGGTTAGCTATTTTCTGGTCTTAGAGCATCGAGTAGCGCCTACGATAGCTGATCAGCTTATCCAAGCAGATTAGTGGTCAGCTTATTCCAGCGAAAATTTGCCGTCATCTGAGAGTCATATGTATGCAGCATTCGTTCTTTCTTATGTCACTTAAGCTTGCTATGTTCGGCCAACAGTGGCAATCAAATCGTTGGGTATTCTAGTTGTTGTTAAGATCGTCTATTCCTTAGCAGCCAGTTTCTTAAGCAGGTGAGCAGCTGTCTAAATACTCTGAAGCATTGCGTTTTTATGTTCCTTAGTGATAGCTTGCGGTAGTTTCCTTCAAGAGGCTTTTTTGTTGGCTTGCACTGATAACATTGTTCGTAAATATTTCTTTCAAGCTAAATTTCGAACGGAACATATGAAATCGCAGTCAATCGATGTATTCATTCATCGTCTACCGAGTCGAAACATAGTAACCGCTCGTGATCTATCGACCTGAAAACCCTTCAAACATTTTTAAAAATGCATCGGAGAGAATGAATTCAAGCTGAAGTGTTCCTTCGTGATTCCTGATATTTTCAGGAGATGAGGGAAGTGAGGGAGGGGAGCGGAGAAGAGAAGGAGGAGGGAGAGAGGGGAGGTTAAAGGGAGGAATGAGGGAGAGCGATTGGAATTCTTACTGAAAATAGCGGGTTTTTTTTTTTTTTTTGAAAAGGTGATCCCCACTAAATATTTGATGAAAAGGGGGCACACATTGAAGTATTATCATCAATGATCAAGAGAGCATCTTTGTGAATAAAAGTGGAAAATCCAGGACTTTGCTCTCCTACTTTGAAGAAATGCAGCAAAATCAAAGAAAAAAAAAATTTTCAATAGCGTTTCAAATATCTCAGAACAATAACGCAAAATCAAAACTTCTAGAAAATTAATTGAAACGTTAGCCAATATAGCATTTATGCGTTCAAGTTCTTCGAATCGGGAATATAGGCCGGAAATATAGGCGATAGATCTTTCGTGTTAGCAGCCGTAATCTAGAGAGTTGTAGAGTAGTCGAACAAAGCTATAGAGCTATACGGTGATCTAGTTCAAACTTGCTGCAATTTTTCATAACTTCCACCTATTGATCTTTCCATCTAAATGGTAGCCCCATTTGCCGTTCCGAAAATTTCTGGATTTATGAATATATTTGCGTGTATGTATATATTTCTATATGCGTCTCCATATGTGTGTGCATATACGTTTAAATACATATGCGTGTGTGTAAGTGTGTATGTATTGGCTATGTTAACTTTTATTCATTGACACTATTGCCGTGAAGAATGTAAAAAGGGCACTTCCATCGGAGGTTTTTCCTTTGGAATGTCGAACTTTTAAATACCACTTCGAATTCATTAGAAAAAATTTGCAAGCTTTTTGCCAAAAAAAAAAAAAGAAAAAAGGACCTTGTCATTATCGTTTGTGTTTATAAAGGTTTGAAAATTTGCCGGAAATGAGGGATGATTTCTTTGAAACATTTCGCTCTCCATCGTAGGTGCATAAGGTGAACAATTATATGATAAAATCTAACATGGGCTGTTGATTACTTTCTTGAATTGAAAGACACTCGAACTTATCGTCATTGAACAAAAGAGTCAAGAATCACTTGGATTGGAACTTTCTTTTCAAAAAAAAAAAAAAAAAAAAAAGGAATCTGCGGGGAGCCGAATGTTATCCTTATAACTAGACTCAAAAACGCACATAATTGTGCCACTCCAAGGAAGGGTTCTGAGAAATAGTTTTGAACAAAACAATCACTGAATGATTGCGAATTATGGGAAGCGTATTCTAGAGTCGGTGAATAAGTTCCTTTAGTTCATCCGTTGATGAATATTGAAAAAGCAATTCGAAGGGTGCATAGTGAAAGACTTTTCCAATTGCTTATATGCTGTTGAAATTGGATAATGACCTGCTGCCTTGATAGGATGTCAGGTTTTCCAGCAATGACGCTACTCCAGCTTGCATTCGCCCTCGTCCTCCCCCCCTCCCCCCCCCCCCCCCCCCCCCCCCCCAACCTCTCTTCGTCGCCATTTCAGTAGCTAATCCAGCTACTTCAGAAACAGCGAACTTTATGATCCTGGAAGTGACATTTGAGAGTGCATGAGGTCGAGGTTTGAGATGCAATCTGTCGCAAATGCTGGAAAATTTTTGATGGCAATCAAGGCAAAAAAGAAATTTCCTATCTGTATGGATACTTCGAATGCACTATGGCGGATGGATTTCATCATCGAAAGCTACACGGCATCATTCGTTTCCGTATCGTTTCTTTTCGTCTCACTTGTTTTTTGCCACTTTTTTTCCACTTTTTTACGAAAAACTCGACGCATTCAAGCGCTATATATACATTCCGAAGAGACTCTTGAAGAACTCGATGGAATAACATCACAAAAATGCTTATTAAATGAGACATTTATTATTAAATGGAATAAGAAGCGATACATAGCAGTTAGCATATTACCGGATTTCGAACACTGAGCTAGCATCAAAACTTCTCTCATCGAGGCTTCTCTTACAGCACTTTTTAAAGCTGACTTTGAAATGCGTTCCGGATCGAATGTTCCTTGGTTGCTTATGTCGAACGTTCCATTTTCTTTTGAGAGTATCTTTATATATACTTTCAATCATTTGTATTTGTCTCCTTATATCCTCCGTGTTCCCTCCTTTCGGGATTCTATAGATGTAAGTTCTTGGATGGATATTGAGGCTTCTACAAATTCATCTCTTCGAATATTAATCTGTTCCATATCTTTTCATATGAGTTGTTTATAGTCATTCTTTCGCATTGCATATTCTCTTCATTAATAATATATATGGAAGCAATTAATAGGTGTCTATAAGTGAGGAAGTCAATCATTCTCGATTGCCTCTATCGACTTATGGCGAAATGTGAACTTGTAGCAGCTTACTTGCAGCTTACAAAAAGCTGAGTCAGAAATGAATTACTTGCAAATAAGTTGAGTAGCGTTGAGGGAATTTCATTGAAATCATCGATGATTTAAGGGGCATCTTAGTGAGTGGAAAATTTCTCTGAAAAGTCTGATACCTTAGTTAGTAAGAGGAGTGGTGATCAAGGATGCTTGAGCAGTGATATCTCGCTGTATTTGTCAACTGTCCCTAAAAGATTTGATGAAAAGGTTTGATCAATTATGTTCAGATTCGAGCGGAAGTTTCATTAGATTCAAGATCACTTTGCTGATGGCGTTATTCACTTGAATAGCTTAAGGCGTTTACTCGAATAGGATTAATGAATTAGAATATGGGAAAACGATAACAGAATAGGAACTAATCTTCGATGAGCAATGAAGAGAAAAAATTAAGGTTAAGAAAGGAATTTAAAATGTTAAAAGTGAAAAGAAATCATTTCTAGATGAGGTTATTTATGTCCTATTATTCAATTATATAATAAATATTATTTCAATCAAACTTATATAAAGCTTTATGAAAAAGCATACAGGGAATATTAGTAGCGAACAACACCTCAATAAGCAACATAAGCGAGCAGCACCCTAGCATATTTTCAAGCACAATTTCCCCAAGAATAAAATGCCTGAGTTGAAAAGCTTTGATTATTTTTATTTGCACTCACAGTACATTACGGCGAATGCCATAATCCATTTATGCACTAATACAATTGAGTGCACTATAGTTGAGACTATAGTGCATTAAAGTTTTGGCGTACTTACCCGAGTATCGGCTTCTATCGTTGTTTTTTCTTTTTTTTTTCACAATAGATCCCAAGAGATTGAGGAACGTGTTAGCGGAACTGACCCTTATTACTTTATGAGTACATAAATTGAACTCGCTCCTAGAAGACTTATGAAATCCTTGCGTCTTAGTCTGAAAAGGATCTTATCAGCTGATACGTAAAGAATTATCAGCTAGAGACCTGAAGTTTCGTATCAATGGTCCTTGAACCGAGAGCCACCTCAACATAGCCGAATTCAGCCCTATCAACTTTAAGCCTCATAAAACATGAAAAATGTAGCAAAGATTCAGCCATGCTTATCACCTGTTACTAATCGGGAGGTCACGAACTGCATCTGGAGTTCTAGTATTGCAGCTATGACTTTGCGCTCAAACGTTTGCTCAATTGAGTACATTCAACCTTATTTATCAGCTCGTAAAGGTAAGTTAATGTAAGTTTGCTGATACCTCAAGGAAAAGTCAGCGTTAAGGTGGTTAAGACTTAAGCGATAAACACTGTTTGATAACCACCGGAATAACTAAGGTATTACATCCGTACTTCAGTCGAGTATTTGGTCGGAAAAAAGGGAAGCCGTCGGTCCAGATCATAAATGAGTGCAGTTTTCACTTGCCTTTTTAAGCTGCTCCGCCAAAACTGCTGACCTTTATTTGCTCTGTTTGTTTGGTAGGGGATTTGAACTTCTGGAGAAATATTTTTTGTTCCGTTGCCTTGATCTGTGTTGTCGAACTTATTTTTCGAACTTTCAACCTTTCCTCAGTTCTCTTTTTTGATAGTCCTATCGTCGTTCGGTTCTATTTTTCAGTGCTTTAATACGTCCTCATATTTTGCCACCACTATTGGGGCGCATGACTATATCATTGTTGCAATTCTTCTCTAGCTTTATTACTGAACCAGTTAAATAGTTGTTTCTCGCTTAAGAATCTCATACCAGCAAACTTGCCTTTCATTCTCATTCATGAGTAACCAGCAACTACCTTGCGACTGATGTTACTGCTGAATAGGTGTCATGTTGTTGTCACATGTTGCTGTACGCGAGAGAGGTGAAATGTCACGCATGTGCAATTTCTAGTGCTGAGGCTCTTAAATGTAGAGCATCGCCACCGGTACCGATTATGCCTTAGTCAGTGTTAATTCGCATTTCATTTTTTGACGATTCGCTGAGTAGGAAATGGGTTTAGGTAATTGGAAAAGCCGAGTTCAGGACTGTTCTCTGGATTTTAGCTAATATCTGATGTTAGCTTAATTCAGTGATAAGAAATAGAAGAATTAAATGAAGTGATAAGCCGTGTCGATCACTGAGTGAAGCACAGAGAATTCTCTCTTCACTTGTGGAGTTAGCCGCAGATTTGAAGATTTTCAGGATATGGCTTTCAACAAGTCGTTGAATAGGTATTACAAAGAGTTGAAAATCGGATGGTTATATAGGGAGGTTATAGTATATCCGAATGAAACATGAAGGAAGGATCTTTTAGGGGCGTTAAATTCTCCTTTGGAATTTGAGTATTATAAGAGAAGTCCTATCTGACGCTAAGCTGTTTTTTAACTTTGACGTCTTATCACAAAATCCGTAATGAGCTTATGAATCAATATTCGATGGATTTTCAATCTGCAGGTTAATGGTCAGAATTTTTGGCCAATTTTTTCAAATATTTTTCTCAGGAATTTTGGCCAACTTCTCGTGGGATTCTCGAGATAAGAAATAGTTTGACCGAAAATGCTGTTCAAACGTTTCCAAATATTTCGTAAAGGCTGTTGTGCATATATCTCATTTATGTCCATATATATTCATTAATGCCCATTTTTTGAAAGGCACCTCCTTGGAGTTGGAAGAAGGGAAGAGGGCATTAAGAGGGTCATATTTATATAATGATATCATGAAATGAAACGCGATTTTTATGGCACATAAAGAGCATTCAAAAACGCGCTCTCTTATACGTTACTCAATATTTGTTTATTGGGAGCGTTTATTCTCTTTTCCAATTTATAGCCTAATAAAGGTATACCTGGCACAATGGTACACCTGGTGGGAAAATACACCTTAACGGAAATTATAGAATCAGCCATATCAAAGGGTATTATAGAATCTATGATTAAATTTACTATAGCTAAAAAAAGGGAGAATTTCGGCTGATAAAATTGAGCAGTCATTTGCTCGCCTGTGAAGTAATGTATGCGGCATCACTTCGTTCATTCATTTTTTATGTTGCTATCATCAAATTTGATAAATGAAATTGGAAAAAAGCACGCCACTGTTTTTTGATGCGACTATCACAGCAACCGGAAGTTCGCTAGTGAGAGCGAAACTACAACTTGAGGAAATATATGGAGCCTTTTTTAATTTTTGAAAAAAATTTTTATTCTTGCGAACTAAAATAACACGTATGAATTAAATATGCGCAATAGAGCATTCGTAAAGTGATCCGAGCATATGCAAATTCTCTGGCAAAAGACTGTTGATTTTTTCCTGATGGTCCTGTGGCTTTTGGGACCCTTGAATTATCGTAGGTGCTTTAGATTTGTATAGACGATTTCAGTGCAAATTTGAAATTTTAATGTAGGGTATCACTTTGTGGTAAATGTTAACGTATTTGCGCGAAAATTTTCCGACTTTAGCTTCAATACTCAACAAGATGGAATTGCTTGATGTTCAGAGATGTATATACATACAAACGTCAGAACGGAAGTAATCTCGAACTTCTCGAATGCAATTCAACGAAAACGTATAAAAGCCTTTGTTGAGATGAAGTGGCAAATCGGTTGTCTGCTTCTTTTTTTCACTCCTTCATTCTGTTGTGTTAGTTGTTTTTATGTTTTCTATTAACGGATGTCTTTGTGAGAAATTGTAGATAGTCCACTTGCAAAGATTTTGGCTCGAAATTTCTTTTATTTATTTTTTCTTTATCATGAAGCAGTTAGAAATAAGAACCACATCGTTTTTTTTCTTACTAGAAAGGAATTGATCATCATGCCTTAAGACTTAATGTTCCTCGTTCGCTAGCCCCCTTCCTCCCTCCCGAATACTCGCTTAGGCTAATGGCCTCATTTATACTTCAAATAGTAAAGCAAGGCAATAATCGAGATCGAGCGAAGAATAATACTGAGAAGGGTGATCGTTATAGGCTCAATCGTTGGAAAATAAAGGAGGACGAGGGAATATGCTAAGTGATAATGAAATGCATTAGTTATTTGCGATGAGATTTGCTTTGAAAGCTAGAGCAATTTGTGTTTATTAGCCGAATTTGAGGGGCTCGTTGGCGAGCGAATAAAGAGATTCTCTCAGTAACACGTGTTATTATCGCGATAAGCGATGTGGATTTAGCACAACGCAATATGAATTTGCGCTGAAAACCCTCGATATAGCACCACTCCTTTATAGGACAGAGGCAAAACGACAGGAAAAGTCGAGATATGAACGTGTATTAAAAGTGCTCAAAGAAGCGCAAGAATGGAGAGCAATAGGCACATCTCAGTTATTGTTGCTATTGTTGGCCAACATATTAGGACATTGTTCCAGTTCAAGATGGAGATAAGTCATTAAAAGGTAGTGATTTTGATCATCGACTCCCATCAAATCCACAAAGCATTCATAAATGGAGTTCGATTCAGCATCGAAGAGGAAAACGATCGTTAGCTAGCAGAATTTCGAATTTGCGTACCCTTCTTCCACTTTTTTTACACGTCTGAGTATTTCAGATATGGCCGAATATGTTAGGTGGATGGCTACCAAATGCAGCATTTGAGTTCAATATCTGTTTCGGGGCAACGTTTACGAAGACTTATTCAGCATATAGTGGAAACGAGATTAATTTTTTGCAAGAAAGCTACAGTTCATAGTGACATATGCGATATAGCTTAAGCTTAAAATGTTGTCAATAAGTAGGCTGATTTTAGTTGGCAGCTTCAAAATGATTGAAGCAAAGGGGGGAGGAGAGGGGGGGGGAGTGGAGGAAAGAGAAATGAAGAAGAAATACTAATAGATGCGATGTAAAAATTTTTATACTTACACCATTGTCGATATTGCCTTGTAAAGGCATTTGCATACGTATATTTCGCCATAATTTTGCATAGTCGTTCTTAATGTTAGCTGCACGATCGTTCAACAATTCAGCCAACTCCTCTGCAATTATAGCAGTTATATAAAATGCTTCTTCTAAGCTTAATTCTACTTATTTCTGCTTGTTTCTTCTCTTTCTTCTCTTGCATATGTTGTACTTTAGTTCGTTAAGTTCTATACAAGCATGTTGCATTCCTCGGAAAATTGCAGCGATCGGTTGTGTAAAAATGGCCTAATATTATTAGTTGAAAAGCTTGATAGAAGCGGCAACGGAAAGGAATAATTGCTGAGAAAGTAGAAGGTTCTGTTTTTATTAAGGTTTTCTAATTGTTTTATGTGTTGATAGCCTCTGATGGAATTTTTTTTTTTTTT
>JAARMF010000700.1:51016-69865 GCA_022844705.1 Toxascaris leonina | reverse complement strand
ATCAAGTGATCAAGTGATTTTAATTGCAATTCACATCTCTACTTCGAGGCACTCATAAAGTTAATATTGTTGCAGTAGTAATAGACTCACCTTTTACTGCAAATATTTGTTGACATATTCACAACATTCAGCTAATGAAAACGTTTCATGTCGCTGCATTGTGACATTGCAGCAAAGTTACGTTGTAAAGATGTGCTATTTTTGTGATTCCCCTCTATTAGGCGACAATCGGATGTGGATGGCCGTCGTCGGAGCGCAATTGTTCGTAAGTACTCGGAGCCATGTCTGGAGGGAATGTATCGTGGATGGGGACGTACCCCAAGACGTCGGCTGAGCGATGCAGAGCCTCGCGTTAGACGAGCGAAATCAGCATTCGAAACGGCGAATAGGGCAAATATGAGGAGTGGTACGATGCTTAGTCAAAGAACCCTCGAGGAGTGTAAAAAGGTCTCCTTCTAAGCTTTATTCGATTTTATGGCTTTTATATGGTGCACTTGCATTTATTTAATTTGGAAATGTGTTTTTATTGTTTCCGGTTGTTTCGGTTATAAGAGCAGATTGCGATCAAATGATCCCAAGCCCGACTAATGAATTGGCCAAAGTGGCATCAAAGTGCTTATTTCTGGATTTTTTTGTTTTATCATTCTACGTACAGATTTTCTCTGATGCTTTCTCAGATTTTTCATATTCAAAGGTGGTCATGGAGATTCGGCCAAAATGTTGGAATGGCACCTTAGTAACGTTTTGGGGGAATACGTAGATGACTGCTACTTAATTTTTGAAAGTCCGCAGGTTTGGACTCACGAGACAGGATGGGAGGGAGATGGAGAGAGTGGCTTCGTTGATCTTGTTTGCCACTGCTCTTTTTGCGTTGCGGCATCATTTCACTGAAAGCCGATGCTTGTTATAACCGGCTGGAATGTGTGGGCGTTCGCATAATCGAGTCGAAAAAAGCTTACGCCGGGTAACAGCAGATAAACGAAGGATAGAAAGTTGTGTGCCAACGAAGTTATTGTCATTGTAATTACTGTCACCATTATCTTTTACCATCTATTTGTTATCACCACCTGTCACTATTTCGACTGTTGTTATCATTGTTCTTATCAGTATTATTAAGCATCTTGAAGGTGCATATTGATGGTTGGAATGCTAGCAGTGGGACAATGTGGTTTAATTACGGAGGCGGTTTGGTTTAGTTACCAAGGTCTGGGGGTTTTTATAGTTGTTGGTAAACAGCTGTGCTCACCTGAATATCATTGTTACATGGAGGTATGTTTATTTTTGCAGATAACCCGCAAGTCATATCCTTCGAAAATGAGCAGTACTGCTGCTTTTCTATCGGACGCATTGGCAACGCGTTGTGAACCATCCGCTTCTGATTCGGTATCGTTTGACGTCGGCGGTGCTGCAGTTTCGAATGATATACGTAAGTTTTATCGTTCGGTTTATGTCGATTTTCTGCCGGAAATAGTTAATGCAGCTGTATAGATCGCACTCTTAAGGCGCACTAGGCATAGTTGCTATCGTTATAAGCAATCATTGGTGCGGTCGCAGCAACGATTCGACTGACATCTCTGCAGTTGTCTCGGTGCATTTAGTCATGGCCATATGGGTGGCATTCTTATGCCCCCCCTCCCTCCACCCCTCCTCTCTCCACCTTTCTATCGACAACACTCTACGTCTACTTCCTTCCTGTCATTCACGAAATATGCTATGAGTCTACAATTTCGCAGACTCCCGAATATTGTTGGGTACTGTGAAATCGCTTTTTCGTGGTTTTGTTTTGTATAATAAAATCCACTTAGGGGTACTGTGCCGTTTTATCGAGAAAGGTTTGGCTGAAAAAAAGTATTCAGTATCTTGCGGCCAGGCTACTTGGTGTGGAACTTTATAGTGAGATCTCACATGAATTTCATCGCGCATTTAATTTTCGAAAATATGGTACCAAAATTGAAGGCAGCAGGAAAGGTGATTCTACGGACAAGTTGAGTTATCTTATTTTGGCTTTATGATTTTTGAGCTTTTCTTTGGTTTTTCCGTGGTGGAATAAGGAGATCAATGGTCGTTCTGAATAGTTCATCTGGCTGATTATTGACGCTTAAACATTAAGCACTATGAAATGAGTGAGCTTTTCAATATATTGTCGTTATTAGCCGCCGAGCCTTGCTAGTGCTTCACCGAACGATTCGTACCGCTGGCGGCTATAGTTGTCGATTAGCTGATTTTGTTAATGAAAGCTCTTCAGATGTCGATGAGACTGTTATTGAAAATGAACCACTCCATTCATCGTGCGATGCGGGACCTTCGAAGCCGTTTTTCGAACAACTTGATGACCTCGCAGAGAATGTACCTTCAACGAGCCAGGTAATTTGTTTATCACATTAGAAGTAAGGCAATCACAAGTATTCTGGATTTGTTTCTTCATCTCCTGAAGTGTGCTGTTAAGAATCATATCATCATTTCTAAACGCCAGTTTTTGTGCATATGGATCATTAGCGATTTGTAAAGGTCCATTGTAGAAAGTTAGTAGGGAAGGGAGAAATGAAAGGTGAAGCAAGCGAAATTTCGTCAAAGCTGACGAATTCGACTGACAAATGAGCCATGAAAAATAAAAAGCTTCATTTCAGAAGTCCTTAATAAGTCGATGTGATGCGTCTTAATTATGTTCAAATGCAGGAAGGTAGGGATATTTGCATTTAATGGGTAAAGCAGACATTTTGAGGTACGGAAATTTAGGATACTGATTCTTTATTTCATTCTGAGAAAAGGGGAGGGGTCAGAGAGTTGTGAGGGATGTTGTACTGTTGTGAGGGTTTGAGTTGAGTCGAGATCCGCGAGGCGTGACACATGAATTTACTAATGAACTCAAACAGCTCCAACCGAACTTTGCACAGAGACACGAAAACCACAAGCAACGAAAGGTCGTTCATAACTGATCAAATTGGCAGATGGGTTGCAGAGAAGCATAGAACATTCATGCCTCATTATTGTCTTCCACAACAAAGGCTTCTAATTTGTTCATACTGTCTACTTTCTCATGGGGCATTATCGCTTGTATTAGAGCATTAGAAAACTGAGTACAGAGTACATATTCTTCACTGATGTTTTGAATTTTGCTAGGATGAGTTCAACTTCTTTGCTATACGTTCTGTGATTTNAGAAGCATAGAACATTCATGCCTCATTATTGTCTTCCACAACAAAGGCTTCTAATTTGTTCATACTGTCTACTTTCTCATGGGGCATTATCGCTTGTATTAGAGCATTAGAAAACTGAGTACAGAGTACATATTCTTCACTGATGTTTTGAATTTTGCTAGGATGAGTTCAACTTCTTTGCTATACGTTCTGTGATTTTTTCATTTATTTTATTTATTTATTTTATTTTGAAATTGGATGATTTTAAGGTGCAAACTGCAGAGAAGGAAGGCAAGACCAAGGATGAGGAGCAAAAAGAGGAATTGATTCCAAATGGAGCGACTGCATATCCTGAGGTTCGTTTTTTTGACATGCTGGTGTGTGTATTATTAAAGAATTAGTGTCATTTCGGGTTATAAGATCGTTGTTCATAGATTGAGGTTGCAGTAAAAGTGTGTTGAACCCATTGTGGATTGTGCGATATGATTGCTGCTCACTCATCGCCTATTGGTGAGCATTTATTTGGAGGCTGCTGAAAGTATTCGAGAGGGTAATGTTGTGAAATAACTGATGAATAGATTAGATATGCGAATCGTTTCGGTGGAAAACTCGTTATTGGAGACGCACAAAATGGCTGTTGATTCTCAGAGTTTTTCTGCTGAATTTTGTTTAGAAATTCTGCGAGGATGCAAAATATTTGCTTTGTTCATTCACTTTTCTTTCTTATTTTCAGTTGTTCAGCTCACCTCGAATTATCACTTAGAATTTGGGAGATTTTCAGTTATTTTGAGGTGGATGTCTGTTAGATGTAATGCTTTTTATGTTGGCCATTTTGTTGCGAGAATGCTGTTTGAAACTCTCTTCATCCTCTCCTCATTCATTTTCCGAGTTTCTTCTTCCGGCTTTCACCTGTTCTTCTTCAAGCTTATACCTCTACCTAATATACCTGTTTTACTTGGTTTCTCTACCTCATTGCATTCTTCTTAAATCAGTTGATACTCTCGAAAGAATTGCTTGTTTGGTTGATTTGTTGTTAAGGAAATATGTGGATTGTTACGTTTATAGCCAGAGAATGATTCAAAGGCTGCAGTGCCCTCATCTTCTGGTAGCGGATGGACGCCAGTATTCGTATCGTTGGGCGATCTAGACCGACCTTCAACTAGTGCACTCCACCGCACTTCAGAGCGAATCGTTGGAAGTGACAACTTGCCAATTATCGGTTGGTGATGTTGATCTATTCTTGCCTCGGGCGCTTAGAATTTGAAGTTTTCTTGCCATTGAGGTGTAATTTAAATCTCATATGAAATGCTGTGTTTCGGCTCTTTTATGCTCTATTTGGGGGTGGATGAGCATTAAACCAGGACACCAAGTAGACGTCGTTTTTGAGCAAGCCATTTGAGTTGGGTGATTTTACGTTTTGGAGATTACTATGAACCTTATCTTGCTGTAAGCTTTTCGGCAGTTTCTGGTACTATTGTTTTTGGCATCCTTCAAGCCTCTACTCTCTACATGTGGTCGGTGGTTCGGGGTGAGTCAGCCTTCCTTCAGAAGCATCTTCAGTATAATCTGGTATTCAGAGATAACATCGGCGGTCGTATTTGTCTGATGTAACGATAGTTCGGTATTCGTCATTTTCAGGTAATAGCACAGATGGTATGGATTTGAAGGGGGAAATAACAAAATTCCTCGAAGAACTTATCGACAAACACCCGGAAACGTTGGACGCCATAGAGAGTGTACGGATGAATCGATTGGGAAGAACATCGAATGCCGGTCTTGCAACAGGCCCTTCTTTGCAGCGAACTTCAAGCTCGTTACAACCGAGGTGAGTTGTTTTTGTTAATCTTTTATTGGCATCACTTTTATTGATTGGGTTATCAAATTTTTGCTGCCATTTTTTAGGAGGAATTCAACCTAAGATTTAATCGATTGATGACTCTCGATTAACCAATTTTGAAGTAGTTTTTATTTTCGTAGATGTGTTATAACTTGGTCGACTCGTTATGCATTGGTCGACATCGAATACCTTCATTTAGATGAGTGAATTTGTTTGGAGATGGGTTTTTATTCATTTCTTTCGGTTTCAAATTTCAGTGGTCCACTGAACGTCATTCCCTAAGCACATTAGCTATTGCGAATTCAGAATAAGAGCTGTGAGCACAATGTATTCGCTGATTGTGTATGGGAGGAGGAGGTGAAGCCGAAACTTAGCCATGTTAAGATGTCACAGGTAATCACATTCAGAAGTAATGGTAATCGCATTCAAAAGTTGCAATTGCAGGCTGGCAGAGCGGAGTTCAACCACAGTGGCTGCATTGTCGGATCTTGCGCTACGGGATGGTACACATGTTGCAATTGACCATGAAGACACGTCTCAAGGAGCAGTGCATTCATTTCAGGTTTTATTTTACTGTACGAATTGCATTTTCCATCGAATTCACTGACATGGTATGGGAAAACGGTGAACGATTAAACAGTTGTGGATCGTTGGGGAATTGGCAAAGGGGTGCGGGTGGAGTGGATTCGACGAATTTCATGTCAAATATTTTAGGCTGAATGGATGAGTTTGTTTAGGAGCAGCTTTTGATTCACTTCCTCTGAGATTCATCGAGTCGCCTAAATTTCATTCCCGAAAGCACTTGTGAATTAATTGAATTCGCGTAAACAGCAACCTATTGGAATGGTTAAGTAACTTGTTTGCTCCTCTTTTGTTGTCTCCTTCCCACTTATATATGAGGAATAAAGTCACTTTATGATTATTGCTGTGCAATGAGCTATTTTTGTAAGAAAGGTGAGATATTAACAGGTTGATATTTAGGATGAAGATGGTAATTGGTGGACGTATGCATTTGATGCACAGGGTGTTGGGACAGCGCATGCACTCGGGAGTAGTCGTGCACTGCTCGAGATGATTCAACACAGCAACGCCACACATCCACATACTGTTCGTTCAATCTGTGCATTCGTTGTTCGGTAGTGAAACGTTCCGCCTCGTTATTCATGTCAACTGGATTATGCAGAGGTGCTTGCCTTGTAGCAGGAAGTGATGGCGTCAAGCGATTAATGGAGTTTTGTGTGTGCACAGTTGAATTAGTTGAAGTAAGATGAGCTTTTTAATTATCGTAAGTTGCGATTTCGCTATTCATATTGCAACACTGAAGTATGGCTTAAAATGGATAGAATGATGGTGCGCCAATGGCTGTGCCACTAGGAGTGATGTTTAACTGGATGCTTTAGAGTGTAATGAGGGTCTTTAAAACCTGACCTCGCATTGTCCACACTGGTAGTAATGCAAGTCACAAGTTGAGGTTCCCTTTATTGATATACTCCACTGACTTCCAATACGACCGAGTTTTCGAAGAGGGAATGCTATTGCAGAAGCTATCGGCATTGCCCGAGAATGTGTCTGGATCATCCGAGGAGTCGGATGTGGAGCGTGGTGGTGGCGGTTGCGACACTCGAGCATGCGCACCATCGAGATTGCCCGGCGGGGAACGTCGTGTGAGAGCGCTTTCGTCGTCGTCAACTGAGAGTGGCACTTACATCGCCGATATGCCTTCAGCTATTTTCCATGCTTCGAGCTCTGCACTCGTTTCGCGTCATCTCGATCGGGACAGGTGTGCTTGTCATATGCTCCCAATATTGTCTGAAGTATCGTTTCGCATTTTCATTGGGGTGATCATTTGCTTTTGCTGTAGTTTGTTATGTGTGGTCGAAAAAGGAGGGGGAGGGAGAGATGAAATTCCGGTTTGCCAAAGAATAGGTATTGAGTAGAAGGGGGGGGGGGGGGTACAATATAGTAAAAAGGATATGCATGGCATGAGGATAGGTGTGAAAGCAACACTTTGATGTTGTATGTTTCCCTTGCGGCTTTTAATAGTAAATTTGATACTCTCTTATGAGGCGAATACGTGAGACCTGAGAAGCTATGAAGATGCGGAACGGAGAGGTGGAGTAAGAGAGAATGTGATGGATAGCTGCAGCAAAAAGTGTGGTCGTTATCTGATTCGAGTTTCGGTTTCGACCGTAACCTCGAACCAGATGTCGCTCAAACTTTTGGCTATGATTTATTATTGTGAATAAGATCCGGTTATGGTTGTGACTGGCTTGAGACTCTGGTCGTGAACGATCAAACGATCAAAATAAGTCGTGCTCAGATCCTTTTGTGGGTCAAAAATTCACGACACGATCAAACTCGTTGCGCTGCTCAAATTCCGCATTCATTCCTTCGCTCCGATCCTTCCCCACCCCATCGTCCCTTCCCCACGCTATTTTCACAAACTTTGGATGAATTGTAAGGGAGGAAGCATTGATGTGTCGAAGAGGGGTGGGAGCTGCCTCGTAGGGCTTACTTCTATTCCTACTTACTTATCTTGCTGAGATTGAAAGTTGATTTGTTGAAATTGGTTCCTTGCACGATTTTTCTTTCTGAAAAATGCAGAACACTCATCACATTCGCGTTTTCATTGTTTTTCTTTTCTTTTTGGATCCAATGCCACTCGCAAATAAGGTTAACTGCGTCATTTGCTGTTGGGTCTATCGAAAGCAAATTTTATTTGCCGTTATTGTTTGTCATTCGTAGATGAAACAACATAGTGTTTGTTTGGCGTTCATTTGCGTTGTGTTTGTTTTCAGACAGATGGTTTCATTCGTGAACGTAGCAGCTCGTCTTCGAGGTGCAGCACGTCGTCGGTCTAGAAATTCGGCGGTGCGATCCGAACAGTTTTTGGAGGAACAATCGGCAGGTTGGTTTGAATTATTTTAAGGGAAATTCCTTCGACTGCACGGCGGAGAGTGAAAGTTTAGCAAGTTTCACTTGATAGAAAATCTGTTATCATTTTTTATAGAAGGTTTGGGAGGTTTTGAGCCGATGCGTATGCTACGCGGTGATCGTCAGCCACGAGGATCGACTGCATCTCGAGCTGCACGAACTAGTGCGAGGGGAGACTCCACTTCATCGTCGTTACATCGAATTCCGTTCTTTTCGGATATCACATCAATGGGAATGAGCAGCTCTTCGGAACCTCGTCGGTCGAGTGTTGTTCAGAAAAGTTACTATTATCGACTGAAGGTGTTTCCATCGAAAAAAGGTGGCAAAGGGATCAAACTTCAGGTGAATTGATGTGATTTGAGGTGTTTCTGAGTGAGTAAGTGAGCTGTTTTATGGTGCATTCTGATGCGAAATTAGCGATATTGTTCGGTATAAGTAAAGATCAGTTAAAGCGCTCATCTTATTCATTCTTTTTTTGAAGTTCTTTTTTACTGAAGTTTGGTTATGTGGAGAGAATGTCAAGCCTTTTCGCATCGTTCATTTTTGAAATTGTTTTCTGTTTATTCATTTATTTACTCACTTACTCATCTGTTTATTTATTTGTTTGTTTGTTTGTTTATTAACTTGTTGCCTTTAAGTGGGGGAATATACAAAGATTGTATGAGCATAAACAGCGATAAAAAGCAAAACGTTCGCAAAGTTACAAGTTGATTATGTTTGCTAAGATGGCATCAGTGTGCAATTCTGTTTTTATTCTCGACTTCCCTCATATAAAAGTAGTTTTGGTAGTGTATGAAGAATAGTGCATCTTTGATTGAAAAGTATTGTTGTATGCGAAAAAATGATTTATTGAGTCGCTGTGAAAAGAACATTTGTCAGTTGGGGTACGCCTAGAATTTGGAGAATGCCGAGGTTAGAGCTAATGCCAGTGTTGACTCGCGAAAAGGAACCATTCTAAGGCTTCTGGGAAAGTGCAGGTGGTAGATCCGGGAATGCTGAAACTTCATCGTTTGTAAAACTGAGCACAATCAAAATGTTTCGATGTTGGTCTTTCGCCTCTCATTCAAATAAATTACAACCTCAAACACATCCTTGGGGGCCATTGAACGACCGATGACTCGAAGGGAAGACAACTAAGATGTTTCTTGAGTCGTAGATTATTTTCGCTGGAAGGTATTAAACATGCAGGGGAAAAGAAATAATTGCGATCCTGCGCAAAATCTCAGTCACTGAGAGCTGAATTTCCCTCACGTGCAACCGAAATCGCAATAGAAATTTTTATGGAATGACGAGAAATGGCGGTCGTTTCCGGGAAAGGCACCGCTGTTTTTCTGATGCCACATAGATGACGTTTTATGGAAACCAGCAGTTTTTTTCTGTTTTGTAATAGAAGCATTCTGGACGGCGCTTTTTCTTTTCTGTAATAGGATGGCGTTCGTAGATAGGATGTTTATCGGAAAGAAGGATTTAACTTTGGGTTGCAGTTTATGAAATATGGCGCAAAATAATTTCTAAATGGCGCAGATTTATCATTCGATGGATTTTCAGTGCTGTTAGTTACTTCGGGGATTCAGGATTTCTACATGCCACTCATATACTGAGCTGCTGACGAATTTAAGGTGTTCATAAGCATTTTCAAGGTGCTGTAAGCTGAGGTGTGAGCTGAGGCGGTTGCTAAATGTGTGAGCACTTGCTAAGCTTATACCGTCGATGGGTTGCAGATGGATCGTCTGTCGGTTGCAGCACTTTTCGATCGCAATAATTCCTTCTTCTCTTCCCTCTTCGATGTGCTTCTGGCAGCTGCAGTTGCTTGTCTAGCAGGAATGCTTCTCTCGCGTTCGCTTTTCCGCGATGTATCACTCGTGCTGTTTTCCATAGTTGTTGCTGGAACACATGTATGGCTTTAAATGTCTTAATAGCGATAAGGGAGAGAGGGAGGGGGAAAGGGGTTAAGCTGATGTGGTTATCGAGCCTAAGTAGAGAGTCAGACCATAGCGTTTGCTGAAAATGTTATACCCGAAGTCAGGATCTTTGAATGAGGCGTGCAGTGATTTCAGGAGCCTTAGAAGGGGAAGGAATTGGAGGTTATGAGATCAGTAATGCTATCTGTCTCCTGTTCTGAGGTGTGATTCATAGTGCCGTCTTTATGGTACTTAGTCCTTCTAAAGTTTTAGCTAGCCTTCAAGTGAAGCATACTGTCTTCGAACTTCTGTCCTCACAAAGAAAATAACTTTAGGTAAATTAAGTTCAGGTCACATTCAGGTAACTGTGCAGGCCACATCCAGATCACATTTAGATATTCAGAGGTAAGGTTCATGCCACGTTTTCTTTATTTCCTTAGCATATCTCCTATCATCGTTAACAAAAGAATATGTCTAACAAGTGCATCTTTCAAGAGGCTGGGATGAAAGGGACGGATAAAACCTGAACTTTGTGAACAATAATTGGAGTATCTAGCCCTTCGTGCATATTCGCCTTAGAATGATATATTTTTAGTTTTCGTTGCTGAAAAGTGTGCAACCAGATGCAGCTTCACCAATCCACGGCTTCAACTGGTTGGTGGCATATTCTCGACCGGCTTTTTTCTGTTTGCTGGGAGTGACATTGCTGCTTATCGATGGCGATTGGTGGGATCATCGTGCCGCCGAGACGGTAATCGGGTGGGAGTGGAACCCTTATAGAATCGGCATGGTATCGAATGCGTCGATTATTGCAGCCATTCGAGATCTGATTTCAACTTTGATACTTGTGTTGCCGATCGCTTTCACTCTGGGCTTGCTGCCGCAGGTGAGTTTCTTCTTTTTATATATTGTTGATTGGTTATTTCTCGATTTGCATTTCACATCCTCCATCAGCTTCTGATTATGTTGTGCTTTTTTATAATCGAATAGATGGATTCGATGAGTTTACATAAAGGTAAAGAGGTATTTTGGTTGGGATTATGGTCTTCTTCTTGCTGTATTAGATAGAAGTTGTTTCGCAAATACAACTCAGAAAGATCACAGCTTAAGGGAAATCTCCGAATAAACGGAGCATGCTATGTTGTCTGAGGGAGGGGAACATATTTTCGATGTTGGGTCGCCTAATTCCATAGCTACTGGTGGGACTTATAGGTCTTTAAATGATACAATTTGTATTCAGCGATTTCGTTTGACTTCCGGCTTCAGCAATAATTGGATTGGGTATACTAGTGAAGGACTATCGCATTTGCATTATCCGTCTTCGATTGACTTCGAATTTTAAAGAAAGAGTTAGCCAAGTCCCCTTGCTGTCCCAGCCTCCCTTCCGTTATTTAATTTCACCTTGTATAAATAACTTAACTACGGTTCCATCATATGTGTGTGCACGATATATAATCGTGTATGTGTGTATCCATGCTATTGCATGTGGCCGAACTTTATTTGTCGTCTAGGCCATATGCAAACGGCGCACTGTTTGTTGTCTTCTACTGGCAGCTGTTGTCTATTGGCCATTTGTTGTTTGCTGGTCCGACGCGTTGACTTTCCAACGCTTCAGACTTTTTATCCCTTTAAGTGCTTATGAAAATTCAGATGAATTCGTTTTATGAGGAATTTTGCTTTTTACACAGAAATTTGCACGTTATTTAAGCTTACCTGTTGCTGTGTTGTTATTGACTCATAGTGTTGACAGGGCCGTCTATAATTGGTTTGATTAAGGTGAACACACTGCTTCTGCATATTTTGGAGCAGCTGGAGATGCATGCATTTGGGGGAACAGCGTGCTTCTCGCTTCTCTCAGCTTTCTTACAACTTTCGAAAAGCCTCCTCGCTTTCGCGGTATTATGCGTTCTCGCTCATTTCGCCCATCAAGAAGATTCAAACTCCACACAGAATGCCGTCTTCTCGACTTTCGCTGCCATTTCAGTTTCACTGTCGTATTTATTGTCGAGGTAAAATATTATTTCATATACTGATCGAAGTTATTGTGCAGGAAACGGGAAAATGTGCTTAGGACCATGTACCCTGAAGCGGCTGCTCTTGTACTGTAGGTCATTTACAGAATATAGGTCAGTTCTGCGATTTTTGCTGCTGGAGAGAACCTTGTTGGGAAAGAGAATACGTTTTTATTTTGTGCAGTGCTCAGAGATTGCTTTCTATTTTTGCTCTTAGGTTCCCTCGAATTTTTTAATTCTTCATTTCTCTCCTCACCTTTTCTGGAATTTGTGGCCATTATCTTTAGCCGTCAGACTTTTGGGTGAATGTACGAGCAGCCAAGTTTTTGCATGAGTGTTTTCCAGTAGAATTAGAAATGGATTGTTTCACCGTTGCGCAAGTTGTGATTTCATCTACGTTTTGCTTCGCTTTTCTTGCCGAAACGGTATCGTGGTTTCCTAAGTTATCACGCAGGTGGCTTCTTAAACAACATAGGTGTTTCTCACCGCTGCTGTATTTCATTAACAAATGTACTTTTTAGGGGGTCGAGTAACCCGGCGATGATGACACTTGCTTTAAAATCGTTCGGATTATGTTCAAGCTGTGAGTCTCATGAGGAGGTAAGGAACTGGAATTATGGTGGAAATTTCGTTTTGTTCTCCTTCAGCGTCGTCTTTCGACTGAATGGAGCAGAATAAAGTAAACTGAGTGATTTGTATTTCGGTAATTCCGCCCGAATTGCAAACGTCTTTGCGTTGATTTTTGTCTGTCCGAGTTACCACTGGATGGGTATTTGGCAGAATTGATTGGGAGTTGTTGAGTTTGGTTGCGTCGGACAGCTCTTACGACTTGTTGTGTATGTGCATTGGGCACGTATTTTTATGGAAGCATCTCGTTGATGCATTTTTGCCGTAGGCGGCAAGATAGGGCAGAGAAAATGCGCAGCGTTCCGGGCTTCCTGTGCTAGCGATATCTGGTCTCTCATATATTTCTGTTTTGTTTTGTATTGGAGGTAGCGGAAATAGGTTCAAGGTTTAGACATCTCACCTTCAACGTGATGTAGGTCTTTACGTGTCACACTTTCATTTGAAGGAGTGATTATGCACTTTAAGGTATCGGAGGTGGGCGAAGAAAAGAGTGAGGAAGGTGTGCCATCAATGAGGGATACTCTGCCGGAGGAGTTGAGCCGAGTGGTTTCGAATCGATTGCGCCATGATATACTTGTGTCGATACTTACTGCAGTAATTTTCTTCGCGTTGCATTGCACTTCGATGTTCACTGCTGCACAACCTTACCTTCAGGTAATTCTCTGCAAGAACTTACAAGAATTCTATAAAGCTCTCTAAGGGCTTTTTTGCGGCTTAAACGAGTGATTGATAATACGACTGATTACTTGGTCCTCCTCAATAGCCCTGGGGAGCTTCTAGCCAAAAAGGATCAAATCCCCTTTTCCTTCACGAAGCAAAAACTTGGTAAGAAATCCAAGGACGAAACTAATGGAGGGTTTGGTTTGTAATATAGCGGAGCTTTTTTGATGTTAACTGGAATTTTTGTCATTTGGAAATAAACTCAGTGATGGAGAGATTCTTCCTGTATGGCTGTTGGTTTTGAATGCTGTGATGATGTGCTTGAATGAGTATTAAGTAGAATTGTTCATTGTGCAGGTGACACGGTCGTCGCATAGGCGGCGAATTGCTAAAAAGTTACTATTTTACTGTCTGTTGCAAGCGATGAATGCTCCCTTAAATGAATGAAGAGGCATGGATGAGCAGCGTTCAGCGGTTCGAGCTTAATACTCGATTCAGATCCATCCGTTCATTGGTCCAAATTTCGAAAGAAGCAACATAGCAGTCTTGATGACTGCTGTACCGTGGTTAATCCGCTTTCTACACTGCATGGATTTGATGGAAAGGGACGATGAGTGAAAGAGGCAACAAAAAAAGAATTTCGTTGTCCTTTCTTTTCAACTGTGCAGCACATCTTGCACTAATTAGTTGAATTGTTCTGCTGTTTCATTCTTTCAGATATCACTCTGCAGTCTATGTGTGCTTTTTGGTGTTATAAATCACTATTTATATATGGAACTGCGGACTGCAACACCATGGCGTCTTGTAGCACGTCCTATTCTGCGTGCTCACGAGTTCGCACAATTTGAATCGGCTGTTGCCGCGAAGCTGATGCACTTTGAAATCATACACTTTTATGGGCTTTTCATCGAGAAGAACATTGTGAGTTATCTGCTCTTGGTCGAGTGTCAACTTGATTGTTATAAAGCTGCAGTATACTGATATTTGTGGGGAGATTTTTGTATGATGAGGGAACGGCAAAAAACTTTAACATTGAAGACGGATTTAAAAGTTCGAGTTCTCGAAAGATTTGCTGTACTATTCGGGTATCTTCGCCTTGAGGGTAGCCTTGAAGTACTTTGGTCTTTTCGTTCACGAACTTCTGAAATTAGGGCTTCAACCCAACCAGATTATAGTGGTCGATAGGCTATTGATGCGCGTTTAGTGAGAATTTCTCAAAGATGAGCATGCTAGCGGAGCTGGAGTTGAATATGCAATTGCAATGTATGCTTGCATTCATTGATTGGGTTGACCGATAGGTAAGCCGCACGTTGTGTGGTGGGCTTTCTCTGAGGATCACAACGAACTCAGTGTGATCGAGCATCCGTGCATGCAACAGAGCTGATGAATGCCAATAAAACAAAGTTTAGTTTTCGAGCGAATTCTTTCTCCTCTACCTCGACCTCTAGTTGAAGATAATTTTTGTGCCGACCTCTGAGTTTTCAAAATTGTTATCGTAATGCGAGATTTTCGAATAAGCGTTGAAAAGAAGCTAGAACTTTTGCCTTTTTCAGTGGCTTCGATATTTGATTCCTCAAATTTCACCTGAAATCTGCCTCGGGCTAATGAGGGAGGTGTGCTTTTGTGTGACTTAGATTATGCTCTTCGTAGTGGAATATGAACTATTGAGAAGAAGGGAGGCAGGAAAGCAGTGTTTGCAAAAAGATGTCAACTTGTAGACTGTGGTGGTGCTGTTTTGGATCACTTCTTGTGTTTTAAACAATGACACAGAAATTCTAAGGTATTTTGAAAGTGTTGACGGAAGTGTGAAACCATTTGGTAAGTCGCCTACCACAGGTCGTTCGTTGTTTTCCGGCTTTTTTAACCGGAAGTTGGTTGAAGGCTTCTCTTGCAGCATAATAGCTTGATGAGAATAATCAAAGGTTGAAGATCACGTTTCCTTTGTTTCGTTTTGCTGTTCAGTTTCACTTGCATGTGGATTCGTTCAGAAATGGGTTTTGCTGGGGGTTTTTTTTTTTTTCAGCTGCCTTTAATCAACTTTTTCCAGCTTTATCCATTATTGGTCATCAGTACGATATCACAGAACAACTGGTCTCTTCATCCATACTTTATTGCTTTGTTTTCACTTCGGATTCTGCGATCAGGTTTCTCGCAGCCACAGTTGCTTTATATTCCACTTGCATTCTCCTTTCTTCTCGTTCACGCAGATCTCAGTGCTTACGCGCAGATTGAAGACTACTTCCCGCTTATTCTGTACGTGGCGTCATTCCTTTGGCCGAAGGTACTAGAATTGGCTCTGAAGCTGAATTTCATTCTCGCGTATGTGGCTCCATGGCAAATCAGGTACACATCTCTTTTGTTTTGATGTTTCTGTATGGAGATTGTCTTTGATGACAATTTGTGTATCCACAGTGATTGGACGTCGACGGATGAAGTGATTCAGACTGCCGATGGCATCTTAAATTTATGTTTTTATATCTACGAAATGTTATGCAACAGAACAAAATGTGTTATCGACTGATTTCAAATTAGCTGCAGCGTTCCTTGTCTGTGTGAATCGTGCAACCGGTCGCGTATGAAGTGAGTTTGTGGGCTGTGAGACGGTGCTGATCTGAAAGAAGGCAGGTGTTCTGATCATGGAACTTGTTGGCGAAGGACAATTCAGGTATTGATAGGAGGTGGTGTTCAGTTGAGTGCCCACTCAAGTTAGATTAGTGTGTTGTTTGAGAAGTATTGGGGAGATGCTTATCAGATTGAAACGATTGCGAGTGTTTAGAGCAGTGAAGAATTCTTTTTGATATGTCAACTTCCTTTCGGCTCCCTTGCTCTGAGTTTGCTGATATTATGGAACTCATCCGCTGTTTAGTCTTTAAGTCGACTAGCTATCTTGTTGATGGCGTGCGCTAAAGTAATCACTGAAGAATAGCAGAATGTTGTTCATGTACAGCTAATTGGCGATGAGATTTTGCATTAGCCACCGGTTTCATTTCATGATGGCATGCTCACTGTATGTATCTACATCTCCTAGATCTGTTTTGTGAGGAGCGGAGTATATACAAGCATTCCCTCGACCACCTTGTTTTCCAGATGCTTGCAGTACTTCCGAATCTGGAGGCATGTGTGCGGGAGTGATTGTTGGCATATGGTATAGGAAACATAGGTTGATTGAGTGGGATTAGTCCGATAAGGTTTGAGAGGGATGAATTGAACTGTTTTGATGTATTATGATTGCAGTTGGGGATCGGCATTCCATGCTTTCGCGCAACCATTCAGCGTCCCGCATACAGCCCTCGTTTGCGTGCAGACACTCATATCCTCTATTGTATCGGCACCGTTAAATCCTTTTCTCGGTAGGCCAATACTCTTCTTTCAATATTCTGTTCACTTGAATGGTCAGCACGCTTGATCGTCAAGCACAGGAAAGAGACCGAAACGTTCTTCAAAGTCCTAGCGGGATTTTCCAGCTGTCGTTCGACAAATTAGCGCAGCTGAGTGAGCTTTTAACTAAGTTGGCGCATTCATGTATGCGAATTGAAACGAGGAGGGGATTTACTTACAGTGGAGAAAGATAAGCGAATAGAATGTTATTGGACGTTGAACGAAAGCGGTGAACGCTCACAGCAACTCTGTGTTGGCAGTATCTAGCTAACAATATGCGATACTGTTGGCATGAAGGCCTTTGTTGAATAGAGCAGTATTGAGACGTGCTACTAGTTTCACGTTGTTGCCTGCGAATGAGAAAGTAATAAAGCAAGCTACAAGCTCTTTCTGTTGCTAAAAGATTTTCTACTTTGTTGGTTATTCTCGGAGTCGGAAGACACTCAGATTTTTGCCATCGATTTTGGTGGAAGGTAATTGAGATCAAGTGAGAAGGAAATTTCATCTGGATGTTTCATTGATTCAAACTTTGATGTTTTTGATGGAAATGGAGGGCGTCGAATAGTTGCAATGAAGGCCCTTACATATATATGTTGATTGGATGGTCGTACGTTCTTTGACCGATGTGATATTGGTCTGTTTTAGGCTCATCGTTCTTTCTTACGTCATATGTTCGTCCTGTGAAATTTTGGGAGAAGGATTATAATACGCGTCGCGTTGATCATTCGAATACACGGCTTATATCACAAATCGATCGTGGACCGATGATGGATGATAGCAATTTAAATGCCGTTTTCTATGAGCATTTGACTCGATCGTTGCAGTCGTCACTCGCCGGTGATTTACTGCTGGGACGTTGGTCGACTTCTGTGCAGCCAGGCGATTGTTTCATTTTGGCCAGGTATCACTTAATAAACGATTCTAGTTGAATGAGGTAAGGGAATTCGATCAAATGAAACGCATTGTCTCTTCATTTATTTCTGCCACAGTTTCTTGCCGACCACATCATCAATCGGCAATTCTTTATATCTCTGCTTGGTTCGCTTTATTTTGCTTATCCAAGTCTTGCAAATTATTCGGGAACTACGATTTGATGATTGGGCACTCGGTGACTTTATTTTTATTGCTTTGGTTGCAAGGAGTTTGTGGCATCAGGTATTCTACTTCGAATATCAGGGTATCTTTAGAACTGTATGTGGTACGGAGTTAGGGCATAGCCTGGAGATAAGGTTGGCGGAGATCCGAAAGGATTGACATCTCCGTACTACGTGTTTCTGGTGCCTTTTTCTTTCTACTTCCGTTTGTACTTTCTTCTTTTGGCTTGTCGCCGAGTCCGTGGTTGCCTCCTAGCACAAATGAAGTCGTTATTGTTTGTGGCTTAACTGTAGAGTAGGCACTGAGTGGAAAGGCATGACGATGCTGAAGGGAACTGACATACATTCCTCTCACTGATTACTGTGCGATTTTTGTATGGGTGAAGAGAGAATTTGTCATCTGTTGTGATATGCAGTTCTGGTAGTTGCAGTTGTTGCACCTCCGCTAGTGCAGATGCTTCCTGCCGTTTTTCATGATCTGTTTATTCACAGATTTAATGGCTTTAATAATAAATAGATTCATTGATTTGAATTCGATTTTTACAATGATTACAATAATAGCATCTTTATTTTGCGTTGATTCAATGGATGAGCTTGATTCACTGAAGTGACAGCCGCAACTCTTCCCCATCCCATCGCCTTACCCCCGAGTGACGACACAAATCAGTGAGATGCGATATTGTTCTTCTAAATTGATCTGCGGTCTGTGTACGATGTGAAGTGAAGTGGTTTGGATTGACGGAGGGAATTAAGAGAAGAAGGTACCGGCCTTGGAACATAATAAAACGTAGGCAGGTTTCAATGCTTCTCGTGCTGAATTTTGTCTTCCCTTTTCATGTTCATGCAGTGTTTGGATTTCAGTAAACAAAATGAATGTGGGATGAAAAAGTCGAATCTTTTCAGTTTCTATTTGAACAGTCTTGTACATATCATAGAAGTTGGCAATGGATTCATCACTTTTCAACTGAGAGGGCTGGAATTCCGTGGAACGTATTGCCATCAACGAGAGGTTTTTATTGTTTTATTCGTCCTTCAGTTTGGGTTGTGGAGTGTCCAATTTTGAGGATGTTACGATGAGGCTTCTGTTTGGCCTTTTCAGGCTTTATTTTGGTGTATACGGTGTTTCAGTTTTTCTCTTCGTTGCGATTTTCACAGCCATGATGGAATTTGAATGATGGGTGGGATTACTATCATAATATTGTGTGCAGTAAAGCAAGCTTTTGAACTCCCTTATTCTGAGTTTTGAGGTGGTGGGGGGGGGGGGGGGGG
>JAARMF010000700.1:22315-50834 GCA_022844705.1 Toxascaris leonina | reverse complement strand
GGGGGGGCAAAGTTTTATTTTGGCACTCTTTCCTTTGTCATTTGAATCGTACGTTGAATTACCTCCTCCAAATTATATCCCAAAAATTAGAGAATTTTAGCGAATTGTTTTTCTGCAAAAATTTGTAATTCAATTTTCTTCTTTATTGCGTCATTGAAAAGAGCGTTCTCACACTTTGTTATGTACTAATTTAACGGCATAAAGCTTTTTCCTTTTTTGATTATTTGCCTCAAAGTTCGACTAAAGTGTTCGACTACTATTAGTTATAATAGTTGCAATTTTCTCCTCTTATAGCTGTTCGCATTTGGATCACTTAGATTGCAAATGTCATCGTGAATTTGTGGGAATTTGCTGCTGTTTGAAATGAGCTGGCATATTTCCAGCCGGTGTCTGAAACCCTGAAATTGGCGACGAGAAAGCATCGGCAAGTCGCAGATCGACAGACACAAATGTGATCGAAAATATTAAGTTGGCGCCGTTTATATGCGAAAGACCTGTAGAAGGAAGCATGTAAAAGGAGGTTTCAGGTCAAGTGGCGTCACTGGCATGACGTTGATTAAAAACCTCTTCGGTAGAGAAAGTCTAAAATCATGCTTGACTTTCGGCTTATAGTGTGATGCGCCCATTTTACACCCATTTTAACTAAAAGTTAATGTAGTTTAGAAATTTCCGACTTCATTCTTATTGTCTGATGAACTCGAGAAAGCATTTCATCAAATGTGAAGATCTATTCAGAAGTCATGCCGATTAGACATTTTGAAATGAAGTCATCAAAGAATTCCGTCGATTTGAGCTGGAATTTAGTATCGGATGGAGTAATTGTGACATTTATTCAAGGTGGAGGCTATAAGCGAGGATGTGGCCGAAGGTGTTGGTTGCTGCTGTTGCTCGCCAGGCTCGTTACCTGGAATGCTATCGCTTAATACGGCTTGGGTTCTTCGCTGGCTAGCGTGGGAGGTGGTGACGGCCAAATATATTGTTGATGGGTATTCGATTACTGATAACTCTGCTGTTAATTTGCTTCAGGTGAGGTTGCTTACGTCAATATCAATTTGACCCTCGATGGTGTCTCGATGATCTGTGGAAGAGGCAGAGGTTTTCAGGAACAAATTCGAATCATAGCCTTGTGATTTGCTAGTCTCGCTGAAATGGGGAATCTGAGCGTTTTTATTGTTCGTGGCCAATGGTTGTCGAGATGGGATTGGTGATCAAGTTTTATTTTGAGAAAAATGTAGAGGTATTGAAATTTAGAGGCGGTGTATTTCCAACTTTGCTGCTGTCCTGCTGCTGCTAAGCTTGTTGGGTGGAATGAGAATTTAAGGTCTCTCTGAGCGTAAGTATGCTCGGATCACATTTGAGGAGCAATGAGGTCAAAGCTAAAGGAGTGAGTTGTTATTGAGTAACAAATGCTATAGATTCCTAATTCCTTGGCATGAGTGTCACCTTCACAAATTCCAGCTTATCCTTCACACTCAACTGACATATCGATGGCAAAGTGATCTCCGCTAAGATCAGCTTCGAGATATTTTTTCAAAAATTTGCTTGTATATAGTTCTAAAATGGAACAATATATTTCAATATAGACCCCTCTATACCTCTGAAAATATTCGTCCCGTTGATAAACTTTGTTCCGGCATGTGTTTAGAAGTTACCGTTTTGCAGAGCGCAGTGCGATTCATCACCATACTGCAAATAGTAATTGCAAAATGCATGCTATCACTCTGTAGTTAACTTTGCAAAGTGCATTACCATTCACTATTATTTGCAAAGCGCATTCCGATGACATGATGTCTGTTCATACTTCCAGCTAGATCCCGTCCAGTAACCGCTAGAGCTGGTGATGCGAAATTTGGTGAATGCAATAAACACCGAAGGGTTCGCAACCGAGCATTTAAATTTCGTTTAACTTTGAAGGGGTCATAGGTCACCAGATGAAAGCAGCTAATCTTGCAAGGTGAGATGCAAGAACACGTTCGATGCCAAATGCTGTTATGTGTTCTCCAAGCTGTTCTGGTTTTGTAGGTTCAAAAATATTTCTAGCAGTTTGATGTTGTGACGGTGGGCTGTTTCGTTCATCCTGCGGTGGCGAACGTAGCAAAGTTCTATGCGTCACCTAACCTAAAGTTTCTTCGCTAGCCGTCTCGCGACTGAGGGCATTGTTGAAAGAAAGGTTTGTAGTATTAGCGAGCAAAGCAATAATCGTCGTCGCATGAATAGGGAATAAACAGAGTTCGATTGCCCATCGCACACCTGCATTTTCTCTATCCGTTTTGATGACCTCTTTTTTATAGCTCATTTCATTGTCTCACTTTATAGGTTCATGAATTGCGTCGACTGTTGGTGACACTCTACGTTAAGTGCATTATTTATTATGCAATTTCATCAACGAAGTTGTCGCAATGGCTTCGTACACCAACCATTGTATGCCTTTACGTTATGCTTTTCTCCTATAACGCAACGTGAAGCATTCACGCCACTTTGCATTGAATTCTGTAATAATAAAATGGGATAGCACATCACATTGGTCATAGACGCAATGCACCGTTCATATACTCATATCTTAAGCTGATGATAATACCTGGTCGTTATACTTAAAGACAATGACGTTAGCGGGCCTAAGGTAAGCGTGGCGTCGCGGAAATGGCGGTCTTTAGTGGGGAGGAAAACGCTATCAGGTGAGAGGAAATACTTGATGAGTGTGTTGTTTATCATTTTGTATTGATGTTCATGTTCACTTTCACTGCTTATATTATTCATTGTGCAGCCACCTTGTGCAAAAACAGTCATTTTTGTTTATTAACGTTCTCTGAATATTTGCAAATTAATTTCAAATCAGAGCTTCTTGCTCATAGAATCCCGTGCTTCTTTGAGATATATTGTAATGGCTATAGTAAGGTCGCGGAAAGATTGATTATTCCCGAAAGGTCGCTTATCTTTCATGATATTAGTTTCTATCCAGTGACGCAATGTTTGGTGATAATAGCGTGAATTGGGGCACAGTTTAATGGCGTTTTTGATGTGGTAATGTAACGATGGATACGGTAAGGTGCAGTAATATATTGAGGTGAAGTTTCGTACGGTAAGAAGAGGCTTGATACGATAGCATGAGGTTCTATGATATTATCATTCCTCGACGACGCCTTTAGAAACTTTTTGTTCTTCTCTGATTGCAATTGATTCTGCGTTTCAGATGATTTCGCTTCACTACTGGAAACTTTATTGGGCGTCTAGTTTTAGAACTCGTGAAATGCTTTGAGCCAAAATTTTTTCAATATTTTGAGTTCGTCTTATTGAATCGGTATTTGAAGGTGACTGCTCTTCGTCCTATAGAATCGTCATCTCGTTATGTTGACTTGGACCCGATGTTTGGAGCAGCAAACGATGAGGACTTCGATATCAACCTTATGGTTAGCTTGAGTCTGATGTTTACGTTTGATAGATTTTATTGAAAGAATATAGATACCCTGATATTGCATTATTATATTTTTGCACTGCGATGGAATTGCTGAAAGGGAACGATGGGCGGTTTGTGCTGCTGCAAACGAGACTGCCAAACAATCAATTCCATTTTTATGGGCATATAGTTGAGAGGAAATATTTTGGGGGGCTTAGCGCGCTGGTTGGAAATGATTGAGCTGTTCTCTCGTCCTCTTCATATTTGGTGGTGAGCAATATGTACGATGTTTATTCGTTATTGCATATATGGCACATTTTTAATGAGCATTTCTTAATTTTTTGTTTATTGTGTTTATAGGGCAGACATGTCTGAGGGTGCCTTTATCGAACTTTTTCAATGAGTGTACAAAATGAGCAATAAAAGAGATCGAGTTGAATCGCATCTTGGAGTGTTGTCATCAAGATATGCGAGATGCGCGATCATTTCTGGCCGTAATGTAGAACTGAATTTCTCAGAGCATTTTTGGCTTTTAAATGATCCGTCGGAGCTGCGATGTTGCCACTTTCGCACAACCAAGCCCGGCAGTCATAGTCTAGAGAGAGTGAAATAACGCTATAAGGTAGAGGGGTCCTCAGAGGGGGCAACGCGGAACATGCTTGACGCACATACTTCGAATGCTTGTAGATGTGGCACTGAACATTGAAGACGGCTATCAGAGAGTCACATCGGAGCGTATCTATCCCTGAGGTCCGTGCGAACGGTTGCCAAGTCGGCAAAGAATTATCATTATTGCAGAATAGAACGATAAGAGCAAACAGTGCGTAGTATCTACGAGACAACTATATATACAGTTTTTAATGTAACTCTGTGTATGAATAATTTGCACCGTAATGTGTGAAGAGATGATATAATGTGCAGGCGTAAACTCATGCGAGACCTAGACTTGGTGCCAGCAGTTAACTAATTCAGACTGCATTGTAGGGTGTTTCACGACACAATTTCACTGACCTATATCAACCATGGATTCAACATTGCATCCAACAAAGAGCGGTCACCGAGAGTCAGTTGTAAGTGATTTGCAGATGAAACTTTTCCAGTACTTCCTTTTTGTGTTGCACATTTTTGTTCCATTTGCTTTCGCTTCTATCAGTGTTTTTCTTTGTTCTGTGGTTTATTATGCCAAAATTTAGTGTCTTTGAAGGGGTAGTAGTTTTTTATTATATGAAGGGATGAGATTCTGCATGTTGAATGAAAACGTTTGAAATTAATTCGATTGCTAACAAGGGTGGTTGAACGGTTGTTGTTGAACTCCTTATAAACAGCCCATATTTAAAAATGTGGCATTGTAGCAAATAAGTTGAAACTATGTTGCTTGTAACAGCTTTGAATGGATGAATGAAACATTTATTGGGTAGCCATTCAACTTATCAAGTTTATGCTGCTTTTATCACATTTTTCTGTTTGTGGATGTGTTTGTGATATCCACTTATAATGGGCACTAATAACGGAGACATTCTGTCGACTGACTTAGCGAGTAAAATATTGGGGCTTATTAAACGTCAGCCGGTGGGATGTTGTTGAGATTTAGACACCGATGCACTTTGCACGGCACTGTCTAGCAATTAAAATTATTTGCTTAATGTTACATGCTGCGCAGAGATATTGGCTTCGTATTACTTTAGCGGCAGTCGGTGTACAATTTTAGAAGCGAAGAGGACGGTGGTATGACTCGGGTTACGGCGTTTTGTTTTGCGTTATCGGTGGTCGGGAGACGGGCATTGGCTGCTGCAGCACACAACAGGCATGCGAATGCGGCCGAATCGTTTCTTTATGGGCTTCACGCACTCTTCAAAGGAGATTTCAGGTTGCTTTCGTTGAGTTTTCCGCAGAAGAGTCAATTTTAGTCTAAAATATGGTTTAATCGAAGGCAGTAGGATTGGTTGATTGTTTTCTCGAATGAATAGGGGCTGGCGTAAAGATTGATGGGAAGTTTTCGCAGGGATTTTTATGCCCACCATTCTAGCAATAAAATTTTATTGTAATCAAAATTGTTAACTTGCGTAGTCTGGAATTTAATTTAACTTTAATTCAAGCGTAAGATTTGTCTGGCAATTCAAAGAAAAGTGGCTTGCTTGTATAACTTATCTTCAGCTTAATAGGGCGTCGTCCTCTGACGGCACTATCGACAGTTTCGTAGAATAAGGAACTCGATTAGGACAATTATTGGAGTATCGTAAGATCGCAACGAACTCCTATATGCCTCGATTATGCATTCCTTTGATTATGGGAAGAGGAATATACCAGTTTATAGGTCGCATGAAGATGTATTAAAAATAGTAGGATGCTGTGATTTCAGGAGGAATGTAATGCTGGTCATATGAACTAGATATAGTTGTACATTCGAGCATGTCACTTCCTGCTTCTCGTGGCTCTCTCACCCTCCCCTGATTCCCTTCTTCGTGGTTTCTTCTTTCGCTTTCATACCTTCTTAACCGAATTGCGCTATTCAGCTTGATGTCTTCATATGCAAAGCACATCCCAGTTTTTAGTTTTCAAACGTTGAGCTTCAATCAGTGAGAGTGATAGGCTTGGTGTTTTGAGAGAGACTATTAAGATGTGATTGAGAAAGGAAATCAATGTGAAGTGAAGGATGTCGAGGATATTGCACTATCGTTGAAGGCAATTGAAAAATGGATGGTTATATTGATGTGGGTGGGAATATTTCTAGGATTACATGTCAAAGAGACGAGTGGGTGTTCGCTGATATGGACTTGCTGAGGTGCGTGATTGCACGGGGAGTACGGATGGCACTCAAATTGCATCAGGATCACTTCGCTGCTGGTGACGATTTCGACGATGTGGGATTGCTTTACGATCGTATCACTCACCACCTCTCCAAATTATTCATCTCACATGAGGTCTACTTTTTTTGGTTGCTTAAAAATTATTGAAAGTGAACTTAGAAAATGATTTCAGCCTTGTTCTATTGGTTGATATGTAAGCTGCTACCTTTCTATGCTCCATGGGGGGATACCTGTAGGCTTTATTGCTTATTGGAATGTGCTGTGAACTGTTTTTATTCTTTGAATGTATTCATTACGCCTTCGTATTCCCTTAGAATAAGCGCAAGGGTCTTTCATGTATTTTGAATATTTCTTTATCTCTGTTCGTGTTCTTAGAAGCAGTTATTAGATGGACGAGTGAAGATAGGGGAAAAGAGATGGCAGGGAAAGTGGACGATTTAGGAGTGCTATGATGCAACTAGTTTTCGCATCGGGAGAATAAGTGAATTCGCCATTGTTGACAGTTTCGCACTGATTAGTGCACGGTCAGTTATTATGGGGCTGCGGTCAGATTCCTTGGCTTTGTTCTATCAAGCCACCGGGCCCAGTACCCACATCCAGATGAGGGTATGCAGTAAGTCCGGATCCTTCTCTTGAATGAAACGAAGTGCATCGCTCGTCAGCATCGATGGTGCAGTAGACGATGCTAAGCACTGCACTGAAGGGGCCTTACAACTTCGGCTCTTAACCGGAAGTGGCAACGGTGTGTAGAAACATTTATTTGTGATGAATGCTTCTTTTATTGAAGGTAAGTAAAGTAGCGTGAGTTTTGAACCGAGTGTGAGTCTTCAACTGTGTGAATATGTTGTAATTAATGGGAAGTGTGTCATCTTTGAGCTGTTCCCTTTTTCTCTGAGAAGGATGTGTTGAAACTTTTCAATCTCGCATTTCTTATTGAGCTTCATGGAACGATTGGCTTTTTTACTTCTCCAACCGTTGGTTACTGAGTTCGCATCCGTCGTCTCTCCCACTCTTGGGGGCTCGGAGGTGTCATATAAATTACCTGTATTTGAAACGAAAAAATGAATCAAAATGCGATACTTCTATTTTTCGAGTTTACCTTCTTTCGTTAGTTGGCGTTAGTTCTAGATGCCTCTTCCGGAATCATATTTGACTTACAAAGTGTTCAACTTCAGCATGATCCTGCGTGGCGACGAGCGATCATAGCGAATACGCCATCTTTGCTTGCACTGAGGCATATGTACGACGATGGGCAAGACGACTATAAAATCATTATGCTTAATAAGATGCACCTGAACATGAGGCTTGTTTGATGCTTCTTTCGGCTTGTGTTGTGATTTGCTTCAAAAGTAACAGTGAGGTGGCACCTTTGGATTTTTAGTGACGACTACCAACCCTAGATAGGATTTTCAGGTTGCATCTAGGGGTGGGCCGTATGAATAGAATGAGTGATATAGTGCAGCTCCTTCCATTCCGTCTTCAAAATTTTTCCATCTAAATTTTTTTTCTGGCGAAGCCTTCAAACTGAATTGTTTTTCAAGTGCCGGAGGTGTTTATACGATGCTGCCGGCGGTTTATTCGTTGTTTGTTAAACTTGAGAAGAGTACGCCGATTTCCGCGAAATGAAAGTGCAATAGTGTGCGATTCAAATAAATCCCTTCAAAAGCCTTCTGAATGCCGTTTTATTGAGGCGCCATTTTGTCACTGTGCCTGTCAACGAAACCACATAAGTGGGCATTTTTCATTCACCGCTGTAAGCATCGATCTTATTTAATCTTTGTTTTTTTCACGTTTAGAGTGATTGAATTGAATCGGGAATGTGTACGAGCTTTCTGGGCTGGTCAGCAACAAGAGTTGATATTCCTCAGGAATCGCAACCCGGAGAGAGGCTCCATCCAGAATGCTCGTCAGGTTTTGAGGTATTCTTTGTTCGGAAACGTTATTTTTTCATATGGTGAAGTTTTTGTAATAGGTTTGTGCTGAAGTATTTTACGTGATCAAAGAAATGAGCTTATCTCATCACAGCAGCCGATACAAATTTGTGTCGTTAATGGAAATTGCTTAGCTTGTAATTATATTGATTTCAGTTCACTGAAGATTTGTATTCAGTGTTTTTTCTGGAACCATTTCGAGGTGTTAGATAGGGGGCATGACTTGTTTAATTTTATGAGTGGGTGTTCTATCGCATCTTGGATGAGTCAGAGGTGCTTGGCAAATTTCTCTCTGTGACTGAGCGACTGCTTGAGATCTCGTATGCGATAATCGTTTCTTGACCTCTGCCAAGACGCCGTACGAAGGCAGTCAGTTATTGAAACATGTTGAGAGGTAACTGACAGGACAGTATTAGAGGTCCAATACTTAAAGGTCGATTCTGATTTCAAGATGGAGTTGAGCCATATTTCACAGTGGATAAAGAGAATTATTTTCAGAAACATGATCAACAGTAGTGCTGATCAACCGATTGGGTATCCCATTTATGTGTCCCCGCTAACGACGTCATTCGTCGATACCCATCCGCAGATACGCTATCTGATGGGTGCTCCCCTGACGCCAGATCTCATCTACCGGGCACTGCGGCGTGTTTGGTGGTCCATTAGGTCACATTTTGGCACAAGTGGCAGTTCCAGCATTCCACCTATGGCACAGGTAATTTCTTCACTTATTTGGTTTTTTTTTTTTTTGTAAAGGTTTTGCTTCGTCATTATCGTCAGGACAAGCTTTGGGTCTTTTTTTCGACAATCCCGCTCAGTTTTAAGTTTTTTTTTGCACTGAATTGGGGCCACCCAAGCCTTGCGGCTGTTGGCTTCCCGGACTACCTTAGCTTAAATGAGCACATTCCATGAAATGCTATGCTGCACGTTCTGCCGCATTTTTTGTGGCGTTGTCCCGGTGATGCTGTATTTGTTGTTCGGATTTTGGAGGTCTGTCGACCATCCGATGTGGCGACGAGAGAAGAGCAAAGGCATTGTGTAATTGGTGTGCTGTCAAATATAAAGTATAGCTGTCATCAAAAATCATTTAACGTTTTGCTGATGGTCGATGTCACCATTCCATCGCGGTCCTATATGTTTTATGTAATTGGTGAGATTTAAACTCGTTAGTGCCATTTGTACCGTCATAACGAATTCCTGTCCTTTTCTCTATCTTAAAATATTTGTGTATGCTTATTTCATCTTTTAGGGAAATGACCACACAACGTGCTTAGTTGCAGAATACAAGCTCAGCGTCGGGTACGGGAAGGAGTGCTCCGAGTGACGCGATAGAGCGGCAGTATATGCCTGTGGAACAACGTGAACGTGGTGGCGTTGCAGACGCTGCCTCAAGAGAATCCTCACCTTCCAATCGACAGATCGCCGTTGAGCCCTCTTCCTGTTTTATTCGTGTAAGTGAATCAAATAAAAATGGGCGAGGGAGGGAGAAGGAAAGGGAAAGTCAACGATGGAATTAGAACACCGAACTGGACTGTTTACTTTTAGCTTTTTTTTTCAGGCTGAAAATAGTATCGTTGCGATGGGTGCAGATGGTGTACCCAAGGTGGCATTATACCGTCGATTGGGGAGGAGAGAGGGTTCGGGTGGTGCTTCACTTGAGGGCTCGTCATCGCTCGGGTCACCTCCTCATGAATTGCCCGAAGAGTACGCAAAAATCATCGATACGGAACAGGTTCGAGATGTTCATTCATTTACAGATACCAGATTATGAATATTGTTTTAATTTCTGCAAGCAGTTCGTTAGGAACTGGAAGTCGGTCTCTTTCAGAATAAAAATGGCGCATCTGGCCGTTTTCGGATACATGAACTGGAATATAAACACGGGAATATAGCATGAAAGATGATAATATACCCATAAAATGTGTGGGATTGTGGTGTGGTAATCGACTAAAAAGAACAGCCCTGGCAGTAATGTGCTGTTTATTGTCTCGAAGAGACTTTGTAGTCAGATTTAATTTCATCAAACTATTCCGAAACCTTTTAACGGTGTGGTTCACGCAGCTGAGTTTTGCACGAGTTGACGATTTGTTTTTATTCATTAAAATTTGCTGAGCGATAGATTTTGTTGTGACAGTTGGTGCCGAATTTTGCAGATTTGATGGGGATGTTTGCTGAAACTGATAAATAAATCGGAGATTAAAGGGGTGATGGCTTCGATATTAGGGATATTTTAACCAGCAGACTAGGAAAGCAACGCCAAGAAGCACTGGTGCGCATGATCTCGGATTGAGCGGATACGCAGATCAAATTTCAATTCACAACCCATTATACCTTAAAGAGGTTCTGTAAGGTGATTTCGAGAGGTGACGTCATTTAAGGAAGCTCGAGTATTAAAAGAGTGAAAAGCGTGTCAAAGATGCTGGCACGATTGTGCTTTTGAATTTCGTTCGCCTGGCCAACCGGTTTCACAAATTACCAGCACGGAAAGTAAATTGAGCATAATAAAACCTTTATACTTTGATGGATTTGGCCACTTGCGCAAACTTAAATCTGTGCAGATTTTTGACTAGCAGATGCCTGTAACCCCTTTCGAGGTTGATGGACCACTGCGAATTGTGATAAACGAAATGCACATTACATATATCACATTTCGTGACTCTTGGTTTAGCCAATGCCGACTTGGTAGATACCATCGCGCATAGTAGACAAATGGGGCGATGTGCACTCTTGCGGCTGATTAGAGCAACTTTTTGACCCCTGTGACGCGAAATTGGGTTCCCTTGAGAGGGCATTTGCAAAAGGTATGCTGCACACAATGGCGTTCGAAATTTGCTCTTCTGTTACTGTGGCAAGTACTCTGAGGTGCGTTTATTGCGTTTATTAAAGGTTTTATCTTTATTGATGCCTTTATTGAAGGTATTCAAATGCCTCGATGAACCGCTGAAGGCAACGGGGGAACCATTGGTGGTTTGGCCGCACGCACGTTGGCGGATGCGTGGAGGTCGAAGTTCGTGGGACTGGATGCCCTGTGAGGGGTATAAAGGCCAGATTGTGCACAAATGGGTGCCTTTCCACCCGAAAAAAGAACGAAGGTCGCATGCCGGTGTAATCTATCTTGTAAGTGCCGCATTAGTGCACTTTAATTTTTCCATGTGTCTTGTTATATTTCTTGTTTCTTCGTTCTCGACGAATCTTGTTGCTTCGTGTATGGGGCGTTACCAACGCTCTAGTAATAGTAGTAATACGACGTAGTTTCAGGTCACCTAGTTTTGTGGTATGGTTGGGTGTTTGTGACACTGTGGCTTGTCGTCTACAGATTAAAGACAAAAAGGAAGATAAGAGGATGAATGGCGATGACAGACCTGCAGGTGCAGTGAGCCCGTCGGGCTTCTTTGGTGGTCAGATAAAAGTGAAGTTTACTGATGAATTTAAATCGAGTCTTTTTTGTTTTGCGCAGACGTTGCAGCATTTTATTCCACTTTAAGTGTTCGATGTATTTCAGCTATATGTGAAAGAGATGGGTGGTTGTTATGTCCCCGTAGGGGAATCAGGAGTGGAGCTGATCTCGAAGGAAGAATACGAGGCAGGCGCTGATACGGAGATCAGCTTGGAGGATGCGTTGGAGGAGGCGATATGCGGTGAGCGAATGTCACCCGAAGAGTGCGCAAGAACTATCCCTCAAGGACCGCATACCGCTCTTTGATGTCATAAATCGTGGATTGTAGTACTACTAAAGCGATCATTGATCACATCCTTTAACGGGTTATCGTCCAATGTGGAGGGGCTGGTGAACGAAGGTGACCGAAGTTATTTTATACAGATTACGGAACTCTTAAGGGATATATTTTTCTATCGCCTGGTTTACATATTTCCAAAATTTTCTAGATAATTAGTGAGATGATGAAGTAGTTGGGTGTCCTTTCAGATTCGGAAGACCGTCGTTTGTTTTAAGGTGCGATGCGCACCGCTGCTTTTGTAACCTAAAACTCTTGCGTGGTGTTAATGATATTTATTGTTGATTTTCTTCCTGTTGCGGTGACTATGTTGTCTTTTTCCTTCAGAGTTTCGTCGATTGGATGTACATTTTGAGAAGAGACTGAGAGTAAATGGCTTGCGAACTTAGGTGACTGCCCTCTAGTATAGGCGAGGGAGGATAACCTTCAGGTTGACGTATTATATTCATACAGATAATCGAAAACGTGTATTAGCGGAAAACCACAGTTGAGTTCTACTTGCAATGAAAGAGAAGCAAACAGCTATCCGGAGGGAGAGCGAGTGAGTAGTTCGACTATTCAAGCACCAGGAATCGTTGTATGGACACGGAGCTCCTAGCCGGAGCGGATTTGAAATGAAACATAGATTTGAGTAGAAGATAAAAATCAATGGTACGTAGAGGCATATGGGGATATTGTCTGCATTTACTGTTGGAAAATAGTCCGATAGTGCATGGGAAACATCTGACGGTAAAGCGTGTTGTGTCAGCGTTGTACGTTGAAGAATGATAGTCCTTTCGATTTATGTTCGCACTGAACTGACAAACACCACCATCGGTTGGTTAATTGGGCATGGGCTTTTCTCTTTTACGGGGGAAATTTTCGTAACTTGACCTAACGGTTCTCATAATCATTAATTCCATTTCTGGAACTTACCATTGTATGAGAGAAGTCACGAGTGCCCAAGATGGAACAACGAAAGAAGTTCGGGATTCTCGTGCTGAAATATGAGCCGTACCTAACAATTGGTAGCCATTAAGTGCCTTTCGTCAAGGGCATATGGCTGGACGTCTCAAATGCTGGAGCCATCACCGAATCCCTCTCAGTCTTGTGGTGGTTGAAGGGCAAAAATGGGGGAGTGATGAAGACTTAATATTGGTGGGAGCACTAAATGACGGTATCCTGAAATTGGATACACGCATTTTCGGTCATCGTTGAAAGGAGTTTCTTCCTAATTGGATAAATGCGTCATGTCAGGGCGATGGATAGATGCGCTGTAGAACGCATGAAGCTGGCAAGAAGAATTTACGTGATTATAGATTTCCATAACTCGATGACGTATGATATGCAAATGAGGGCCGAGTTTATTTTATGCTAATTAATTTAGGGGCATTTATGGAAGCAAATTTTTGCTTTATCCAAACGGCTGAATTCTGCTTATATGCGGTTAAGGATTTATGTGTAAAGAAAGTTCGCGATAACCTCGAGGAGTTGCATCTGCAAGAACAAATCTTGAAAGTACGTGAGGGTTGGGTTATGGGAGAAGTTGTTCGCTAGTTTCCTATGAATGACAGAAGCAAGAAAAACGCTTTCATAGAAATAATTGAAGAGGTGGAGGAGATTTTGCGATGCTAGAACCATATTCGAAAGAGTTGTGCTGCAGAGGTAGAGTTGGTTAGGGGGACTTTCGGCAGGGGATACACCAGGAATTTAGTGATCTCTGTTAAATTTTCATGAGATAAGATAATGGTTTGAGATCGGCCTTATTTATGAAATAATATTAATCTTATTTCTAGACCAGATGTGAGATTCCTTGCGCTGTTGAGCATTTTGAAAAGGGTCGTTTGGTGAGAGATGAGTGAAAACGGTTGAATGGGAGAATGATTCACTGTTGCATGAATCGAGAAGTTGAATGGGATCGTCTTAAATGGTTGCGCGAAAAATGTGCTCCAGACAATAATATGTCTAGAACAAATGCGATTCCTTCATAAATTAGGCACTCCCATTCCTCCTCTCTGTTCCTACTCGGGCACTCTTATTCCTCCTCTCTGTTCCTACCCAGGCACTCTTATTCCTCCTCTCTGTTCCTACCCAGGCACTTTCATTCCTCCTTTCTGTCCCTACCCAGGCACTTTCATTCCTCCTTTCTGTCCCTACCCAGGCCCTCCCATTCCTCCTCTCTGTTCCCACTCAGGCACTTTCATTCCTCCTTTCTGTCCGTACCCAGGCCCTCCCATTCCTCCTCTCTGTTCCTACCCCACCCTTCCCTACCCACCCGCCACCTTGGCAACAATGCGCGATGTCCATGCTTTGTGCAATATGCAGGCAGTCGACGCTTCTTCCTTTTTGCGACCATAAATCTGCTATCTCTACGTCATCATAAACAGTTACAATGCGGCAGGTGTGTTTACGAAGTGTTTTCAGATACAACTTCTTCGAGTGTCTTCCCTTGTAATACTTTACAGCGAAGTAGGCCCGCCGACTTTTTTTCCTTCGAAATCAAATACANATATATATATATATATATATATAAATTGGTTAAAAATTGGTAAAAATTAGAAAACATAAAATTGGTTGGCAAAAGCCAACCAATTTTACGTTTTCACCCATAATTTCCTCGTTGGTTACCATCAGTATGAGCAAGCACTTCGTGTTTTTGGTACCTGAAGGTTCTTGCCGATCAAATGTTTTGAACGCGATGTTTGTTTTTACTTTGGATACATGTCGTTGTGTTGTGTTATCTGTACAAACCGCATCACTTATTTGTCTGCAAATCTAAGGAATGCATCTTCCGGCTGGAATGCGCTTGTTTAACGGCACGAAAAAATCAAGCAATCCGGTTGTTATGGCGGTGAACGGAAATTGCAAAGGAAATGCTTTGCTGCATTGCACTTTCTGTTAAACTTATGAATCTGCTTTTGCGACTTTTACCTTTGTTGTTCTAGGTGTTTGATATCCTTCCTTGGTGTTTCTATGAGAGCTGCGCTTGCTTTTTTTCATTCTCTAAGTGATAGTCCAGATAGGTGACCGTGTTTAAGGCCGTAAGAAATATTTAACTTTGGTAGCTTTATTTATGTTGTAATATTGTTTCTAGTTCTTTAAGCTGATAAGCGAGAATAAATTCGTTGAGCTTTGCAGCACTTTTGAAATGTTTAAAGGTTTGATATGAGGCTTCCGTTGCTTTGATTATAGTGCATCATAGAATTGTGCAAACAACCCTAACAGACTGCTCATTGCATTGTGCCCGCGATGCTCAGCAAAACAACTACTATAGTTCAGAAGAGAATTTATCGAGTCTGTGATAAATCACGAAATTACCAGAAATGTCTGTGGTATAAATGTTTCATTGCCGACACCTATGCCTCACTCTTGTAGTGTGAGTCTGCAATGACGGAAATATTCAACAGCGCACTTATGACTTTCCATTATAAAGAACTCTTAAATGCTAGTGTCGTTCAAAAACACAAAAGCGGTTACGTCTTTCTGTAAGCCGCGCTCTACGTCGGCCAACGCTTTTGCAATCAGCCAAGTGAAACGCTTCAATGGACAATAAGCAACGGAATGTGCCATAAACTGGTCTAGCATAGAGACTGTGAAAATAGGCATATTACTCGAATTCAGACAATTTTGAGGGCCAAGAAGGTGACACGAACGAACGTAGCCAAAAGCTGAAATATTCTCTGTAAATTGACGGGAGTTTTACAAGCGGAAGTAAACATTACAAATTTATACATAATTTTACCATCCTTGCACATATTTCCACGCATTTCGGTCCTGAAAGCAGCACTGCGAAAGCAGTCATTGTGGTTTCCCATATTTCGAGCATTTGGGCAAGTGGCTGTTGTCTTAAACTGCAAAGTCTAATTCGCTTCTTGCAGTACCTATTGGCATCTGCGGACGAGTCTTTGTACGAAGAGTGAGGAAGTGACTCTAGAGAGGAGTAGAAGCAATATAACACTGAAATGTGAAGGATGAGAACATTATTTTTTCTAGTATGTCGTGCTTCCAATGTGCCAGCCATGAATGTAAAGGTACTTGATTAAGCTTACTGGCTTGTTTCCTCGCTTACTCGAATCACGTAGAAGGAAATCAAATACGATTAATTAACTGGAAGAGAATAGCGGTTTGCACCTTGAAACGAAAAGCAGCTAAATAAATTTAGACGGCCCACAAGTGAATCAAATATCGCTTGATAATTTAAATTAAACAGGGCACAACCAATAAGTGCATTCAAAAAGTTTCACTTCTGGGTGTCGGAGTTTTTTTTGCTGGTAATAAGTGGTCATTCCCAGAATGACTCCGTGATCCATGTCTGGGAGTGATACATTGAGTATTTCTTAGGACATAGCCAAATAAGGTAGTCAAACACAAAAGGCTCAATTAACCCATTAATAGCCATAAGCGAAATGTGCTACAAGTTTTGGAGTATTCAACTGTTCGCGACCTTTACTTCATACGTTAAAAGATACGTGAACAGATACTGTACAGGTAACCCTTCACACGTTACCTTTACTTACCTCTACTTCATAACACCTTTGCTTCAAACGTTGGAAGATAAAAGAAGATAGTTTACCTCCTCTTTTCCTTGCGGAGCAGTCGCGGTTCGCTCTCACGCGGGCCGTCGTCAACAGTAATGACTACGGTGATAGCAAGTTCGTNTCGCTACGTACGACACAATTTAAAGTTGAGTTTCGTTTCCTAAACGCATTTCAAACTTTTGATGCTTAACGAACCAGCACTCCTAACAAATTCTGATAACGACCTCCGATCAAAGTTTGGCCAGAAGGTCCTATGCTTAAGTGCATAGAATTAGAAAAATACCGGAGTAAACATTCATGAAAACTCTGCCTTAAGAGTTCCATGTTCGATGGTCCAATTCTCGAGTTCTTTTGGATGAATCCCTTTGGGATTGTAAGTGGCACAATTCCATTTTTGCACTCCAATNCCCCCCCCTTCCTCCCCACCGCTTCCTCTCGACGGCAAATATTCCTCATCTTTGAGACTAGATGATCTACTCCATCTGCCTCTGCGATTACGTTAAGTTCCGGTGAACAGCTTTACGACTATCTTGAATGTTGCTTATGCGTTTCTAATGGCAGGTGGAGAACTACGTGTGCTACGGAGCTGGGAAATGCAATGGGATGGAGCATGCACACATGTGACTCGTCTTGCTCCTATAGTAATTGATCAACATTGCAGCCGTCTTATGACGTTGCGACAATGCAGAAGGGCAGTTTGGGAGGGCCAAATGCTTCAGCTATTTTAAGTCCATATTCCTTGCTTAAATGGGCACATAAATAGCCGTTCCAAGCCAACTAGCAAACGGGAAAACGCATCAGGCTGAGTGCACTCCCCACTTCTGGTGATTGTGTGCTGTCAAACAAACTCGATTTTTCATTCGTGCACGTCCGGTGACTGTCAACGAAAGTTTCACCCTTTTTCAGTGTAAACATAGTTTGAATTGGTAATGAGACGAACTTCATCTTCCTGCCACGCTCTAGAAGGTTTGTCTCTTCTCTCGTTGTACTCATGGCGTTGCCGTTCATTTGTTTGCTACTTCCCACTTTTGACACTTTCATTCAATTTCAGAATATTTAATTGTTGCCACCTTGCTACTGTGTTTCAATTATCGCCTTGGATTTGAAGATCTCCATTGAAAGGTGAGGCAGCATGTTCAGTATGTGAACAAGTTTATTTAACGAAAATCCCCCCTCAAGCATGATATTGCATCAAGTTCGGCACCGCCCACCCTCCATATAATTGCGCATGGCCATTCGATCCTATGGCTATTCGATTTGAAGTCAGCAAGCCCAAATACTGGCAGGGTGATGATCGAGTGTGCAAACGAACAGACCGTCGATCCCGTCTCTCGTCGGGCTTACGGGTAGGGAGGGTCATTTGGGATTGTTACGCTCCGCCTCTCACTTTGCATTTCACCACTCTCAACACATTTGCGTGCGGCTAGCCAGCCATCATGATGCGCCATGAGAACGTCGCCCCTATTGTTGGCATGTTTTGCATCGCTATCGCCTTATTTCATCCGATACTCGGTTGTGCTTTGCACTCGGCTTGCGAGTCCATCTGCACTGAATTCCGCTCATCCGATGTTATTACCCAACTATTCGTTTTGTTCGATATTTTCACTGAAATCGATCGTTTTCCCACTAAACAAACCTTAAAGAAAGTGTCAAAAATATTCGTCGGAAAGATCCCAGAATCAATCGGTTATAGTCTCTTGTAGGATTAACTCTTCAAGATATATGTTTCTTAGGCAGAAATTCCATTTCAAGCTCGCAGAACGACAGTTCCCTCAGGGCTGCCATTTGTAGAAATTCAACTAAGTTTTTCTCCCCACCTTTATCCTTTCTCTCTTCCTGTCCCTCTCTCTTCTTGTTCTTCTTGATTTATTTAGATTTTATTGCTGATTTCAATTCTATTTGTTCTCGCAAAACTTGCGCCCTTCCGCTGATGCCTCTTTTCCCGCTTTCCTTTTCTCGAGCTTCTATTCCCTCGACGCAGCAAAATTGCAGCAGCATAGATGAGAGCTGTCAGCAATTGTGAGCACATCACTTGGTAGTTGAAGAGTAGAGGGGAAGGAGGGAGGAGGAGAGGGGGAGGGAGCTGGAAGGCGAGGAGAGAGGATCGGAAAACGAGAGGGCGTTTTGTGTTTCCACCGTGCATAAAGAAGAGTTCATTAGGATGTTTATGTCGAGCTGTGCTATTATCACTGTTTTTAGCACCATATTTGCAGTGTTTTGTGCATACGGTGTTACAGCACGTCCTTCGGCATTCGTTTTGCACAACGAGTGAATGAGCCATGCAACAGCTGAATCAATTTTTCAATCGTCTTTAGTTTTTTAGGACGTCGATGAATTTCGTGCAAATTTTAGCAAAAGATCAATTGGTGCACTTCTGTGGTGTAAACCTGCCCTATATTTTGGGAATTTTCAACTTGAAAGCCACAAAATAGGTGGCGATAAATTTGATGCTCATTTGCGCTATCGCACAACCCTTTATCAAACCGAGCCATGTTCGTTTCTAAAGTCTAATCTGTCTTATGTCAAATTTGAAATGCTTCAAATTGGTGCGTGGGTGGAACGAAAAAAAACCAATTCAACCGAGAACACAACCGCCCTATTAACATGCCAGCTCATTTCATATGAGCCTACAAACTTTTGCTTTCCAATACACAGTTTTATGGTGATATGTCCGTTTGCAGTATAAGCTTATCGGCGTGTCTGTCCGTCTGTAATCTCGAAAGGAGTTGGCTGTCAAGTTGCCTACTAATTGGCTCTTTCGAGTATTCATACTTCGCTATGCACTACACCTTATTACTAGTCTACTCTCACTCCATTTGTATTCTGATCGACGTATGTTACGGCTGCTTTGGTAGTCCTCATCATTCATTCGAATATTACGGGTGTACAATCCTGTAGACATCTGAATGCTCTCATTAGCGGACAACGATAGCTCTTAGTTATCTGTATACACCTACATACCTGTGCACCCCTGTACCTGCAAGCAGTGGTAACACTTGTGTACCTGGTGGGTAACGTTCATTGGAATCTAACAGCTACTTTGACAGGCTCTGTCTTTACAAGCAATTTCCTGGATCTCAGCACACACAATTACGTATCACTGAATCGCGTTGCGCTTTGTAAAGCAAGTGGATGAAAGAGCCAGCCAACACCCCGCTAGTCAGATCGGTAAGCTTGTCGATGTGTTTGAACATCTGCCGAAGTCCTGGTAAATGGTATGCAAACAAGACAAGTCGGTAGCCGTTTTCAGTTACAGCTCTAGACTTAAATCCTCGAGCTGTCATGTCTATACCGTCGAGAAAATTCGCGGCAAATATTCTATTTTTATGATTCATTCAATGATTCATAGCGATGTTGATTGCACCTAAATGGCTCGACTACATTAGTCACCTTTCTTAGGTTTATATACGCATTCAGTGCATTTGTTCCATTTGCAGAAATTTCACTTTCTGTTGGCAGTTGTCTTCTTTTGTTGCTTCATCATTTCAATGCTAAAAAATTGTCGATCTATTGCAGTTCGTTGCGTATCTCTATTGCTTTGAAATCGGATGTGAGGTATTGAAGCCGTAATCCGTCTATATAAAGACATTCATAATGAGAGCCTTTTTCTGTTATTTTGCTCATTTGGAAAACAGAATTTTCTTCGCTGCTCTGTTGAATCCCTCTTTAATTACTCTTTCTTCGCATTTAATCGCTTCCATTCTCCCCTCTCCACCTTCTTATTTTATTGCAATAATTATTAATGCAATATTTTAGTGAAATAACTGATCAACAAATCATGCCGATAAATGAATGAAAAAACATTGAGACATAATTTCACCTCATTGTGAATGGCATTCGTTTTTCTTATGATCTACCCAAACAATATCTCCCGTACATGCGAACTTTCTCCCATATCATATTTCGTATGGAGTGATGTGTTGTTGACTGTTTGTTGTCGTTCCATCGCCCATAGAACCAAATTCAAATAAAACTAAGGTGACTTGTCAATGTGTCGCGCATAAAGTTAAATATGCACAATGCGCTGTGAGGATAAATTTTAGTCATAGGATGCTGGCAACCGATCTTACTCAATAATGCTTAAAATACTTGCAGTGAGAGTTTAAGCTTGTTTATCGTTTCCTCTTCGGCATTGCTGAAATATTTTTTTTTGCACTTTCGCAGTGCATCAAATTTTTTATATGGAATTGCACATAAAAAGTGTTACTACTAGTTAAAAGTGCTAAATCTCTTTCATCATCTTTATAAACCAACATTTTTGCCCCACACTGCATCAGGATAATCTCATTCGTAAATTCTTAGGACTTGGTTGGTGTGATTGCTGTTAGACCAGTAGCCTGCTTCGGTCATCAGTGCTGCACTTTTTCATCCTTTTTTTTTCCGCAGAAAGAGCAATAGTCTTGTTGCATTTTTGCACAAATTCAGTATGCACGCAAATTCAATTTCGTGGCAAGGTGCGGCCCACTTGGTCACTATTCATTGACAGTAGTTTCGATCGCTTTTCCTCTTGGTGCAGTAATTTATTTCGGCTGTCTGTCGATGTGGGCCAGCTCATTTGCAGTCTCCGCAGTTCGCTGTGCCATTTGAAGAACTTTCAGAAATACATGCAGATTTAATGGTGGATTTATATTTTCTGCACTTAATTTTATATACCCATTTTTGAGTGGATATGTGTACGGTTTTTCAGATCCAAGTCCATAATTCATTATGGAAGCGGGAGTATAAAAGAAACGAACATGTTGTTTGTTTTTCAACTTATAAAAATTCAAATCACATTATGAGACCGATTTAATCATGCAAAGGTTTCAGTGCTCCCGTCGAGCACGAAGTCATTATATACTGTGCCCAGTCTATCTATATAATTGCCATTGTGGGTATATTGCTGTGTATATATGGGCCGGTCATTTGCGTACTGAAGTAACACTCAACCAGCCAATTCTTCACTTAATTGCCTGGGGCAAGGCAAACAGCGCTGCGCGTCTACTATGAAGACTGGCTGCAAAGTGCAAACCTCCCTTTTAAATGTAATTTGCAATTAACTCTAGTTCACCTTATTTACAGCTGTTCCTGCTGCCTAGTTCATCTTTGAATGTAAGCATTATGGACTAAAATTGGCGTATTTCATCTATATCTGTAACTTTTGATGGGCTTGGCTTTATAAATCCCCTAAATATGGGATCTCTTGATGCCTATGCGCATGTGCGTTTGCATTCACATATGAATATATCAGTGGTAATATTCCACTGACCAAATTTCATTTCGAAGGTGAAATTTCGGTCGAAGTTTGAGGGGCCAATTGAGTTCTGATTTTTCTTGGCTTTGTCGAGACATGGGTTTTACCGAAAGCGTTCCATCGATCGCAATCGAACCGAGGTTCTGTCGAATGATTTCTATTGGTCGTAAACGAAACTGGATTCTTACAAATGTCTTCGATTTGTATTCGTTCAGCATTTTCGAAAAATTTCCTGTTAATAGCCGATTTATGAATGCAAAATTCTCCGTGTAGCGTCGTGAGCTGACAAAATGCTACATGTGCTAAATTTCTTACCCACATGCACTACAGTTGATGGCGGACATGTCGTGCTAGAGCGTTTAAAATCTGAAAGCATAGTATAAAATTAGATGTCGCCTCTAAGTGAATTTGATAGAGGTCGTTGAAGTGAGAAAGATTGCGGTGAAGGGAAAATTCGAACGCAGTGGGCGCATTGTAAGAAGAGGGAAGGAGAGGGGGGAGGGGGATGGGGCACGCGTGCATCACTTCGCCTGGGAGCAATTCTCATAACGCCAATTGGTCGAAGTAATATTTGCTTTCAGATCAAAATAATATCTTTGAAATCTTTCGCTGAGTTCCGCGTTTTTCTAATTGATAATTGGCCTGTCGACGAAACGATCGGTCTAATCCCTATGCCGCATTAAGCAGTGCTTTAGTTTTTTATTTTTGTTGCTTCTCTGTTGTGCAGTCATCATCCATCACATCCTTCCGTTTGACTCCATCTTCAAATTGTTACCGAACTGTTTGTTGAGTCACTTTTTTTTATTAATTTCGGTATTAACTGAATCCGATCCTTTCTTCTTCTGATTCGATTTTGTGTCGCCTATATTCGCATATTTATTGGATTTTATAAGAGTTCACACCGTTGTGACGCGGATAGTTTATTCTGTTGTTGAATGTATGGTGATGCTTCGAGTGTGTCCACAATATCCACGGATTTCCGCTTTCAGCGTTCATAACCGAATTTTGGCTATAGGGAGGAGGGGGAGAAGTGATGTGAATTCCGGTAGTGCGCAAGAGGAAAACGGTTCGCACAACGATGAAATAGACTGGAAGTAATACAGGAATTGAGTAAACGGCAAAACGAAATGTTGCGACCGACTTATCTCGGGCTAAGAAACTGCGTGAAGAATGCGCAAAATCTTTCGTTATTTCTGAATTTACGACGCACATTGAGGGGCAGCGGACAGTGATGAGGAAAAGAAGGGGATGCAGCGTTCCCCAATGGCAGGATACGAAGTGGACTTGGCTTCCGTGAACTCCTCAGGCAACAGCATGATGGACCACGTCGGAGCAGCACAAAAAAGGCTTAAATTTCAATGGACGCAGCAAGAGGAAAGCGAAGAAGCATTCCCTGCAGAGCGTTTTTTTGTGTTGGCCCTTTCTCGTCCTATAATGAAGCTAAATCATTGTTGTGCGGCCCTCTATATGGAGAGAGAAGTCGGTTCATGAGGGCGTATAGGTATTTTAATTTTATTGCGATTTCGTGGTATTCCCCCAATTCGATCCGTGTCGATGTTTGGATTTCAAAAGAAGAAGGCATTGTTCAAAGGTTTTACCAACTTTTAAACATTGATTGATCACAGTCCAAGAATTGGGTGGGGATGAGATGGACAAAGGCTATTCGCGCTTGATTGATGCGCGGTGTTGTTCGAATGGAGATGGTGTGCAATTAGAGGTTTTGGCTAACCACGAAGTCCGAGGGATTTTTGCGGAGGAGAAGAACGCGTCTTTTGGATTTGATGCACTGAGCTGTGAAAATAGGCTTCTATATCTCATGGCTTGTTTTACATTGAAAATTGGTTATTTTAAAATAGGTGACGACCAAAAACATTACTTGCTTTGGGAATTAGTCTGCACGACACATAATATTCCATCGTTTCGATGGATTCGACGCACCGATCTGAAACCGTTTACGTTTGCCGTCGATAGGCCGATAACGAAGTCAAAGTCGAGGACGAACAATAAGGCATTTAGATGAGCCTGGCCGACAACTTCCATAGTTTACCACTCTATGGTTTTTGGTGTGATTCGGTAAGAAAAGAAAGGCTGTAACAAATGAACGAATTTTATGTCCAATATGAAAATTGTATGGGAATTGTACTGTAGAGAGAAAAGTACCAAATGGCCATGAACTTGATGGTTATCCTAAGCAGATGTTGAATGGATTCTTCCAGTGAGTTTTTGCCAACATCGATTCGACTGACGGAAGAACGACATGAACTACGGCTGCAGTCGCTATCTGCTTCGGTGGGAGTTTATCATAGGAGGGTTGGCAGACAAATCTCGCCAAGCCGATGAAAGTCAGCTGCGTTCCAAGGACGCGAAATTTAGAAGTGAACGACGTACCAAATGATATTGGCCCTTCGAAACGTTGGACATCTGGGTTATCTAGGAGAACTGCCACCCCCCGGTGTGCATAAATTTGTGAAGAATGCTTAAAGCCCTTTTTTTCTGCAACGATCACCGTTTGCCACGGCGATCATCCTGGAGACCAGTGAAGCTATTGATTATCAGCGAGCTCATCGAAAGGATACAAATGTAAATTGGTTCGCTTAGATCTAAATCAGTTTATTGCTAAGTACTCGAAAGCTCAAGGATAGATAATTTAAATAATGCTCTACTCAATTTTCAGTGCTTAACATATGTAAAGAAAACCTTTAAGTTAGCCAGAATTGTTAAGAAGAATTCTTTAGAAAAAAATAGGCGATTCGATGGGCTAATCTTGGTGATATTCGTTCTTTTCAGTGCTTAGCGCAACATCCGCATAAAGCATTTGAGTATTCACCTACTTCCTCGCAATCTCTCCCAAACCCACCCCCTGTATTCTGTTGTATGCTAAACTGAAACCTCGCAATGTTTCCTAAACATCCAGAAATTTTTCCATTTCAGTTTCCGCTCAGCGAACACTCCAGCAGCAGAGAGCTTTAAGGACAGTTGCATGTTACTCAACGCATTGAATCAGTTAAATCTCTTCTTCGAATGTTTTTGATAGGATACCGGGAAGTTATTAAATTTGCTGAGCGAGATAAAGGGCTTGGTGGGAGGGAGACAAGGGCGAAAGAGGTGAGGTTCGTAGGCATTCATACCGCTTTGACCACTGTAGTTTAAGCCATTGTTTGCGTAATTTAGGGCATCACGTTGTTTCACTTTAATGTGTGATTGGAGGGCCTCCTTCGAAATCATCATATATTGTCTATGCGATTCGTCAATCGTTGTGAATGCGTCAATCATCGATGATCGAATTTCGTTTTTTCCGCTTTACTCGTCGCATTGAATGCGCCAAATTATCGCCTAAGAACAACCTCACCACCCTCGAATCATAACCACAGCCAATTTTGTTGATCTCTTTGCCGTTTATTGGCACATATTTCGATTCGCAACTTATTTACTTCCTTACACAAAAGTTAACATCTCTCATATTTATTCGCAGTCGGCTTAGAAGCAAATAAATAAATGACCATTTTGTGCATACTTAAACATTTATGCCGATCGTTCCTTTTCTGCCTGTTTATTAAGAGGAAATTGTTTTAGCGATATGTGACAAAAGTATGCGGAATTCATTTGGAAAGTCATAAGTAAGTGTTCGCACTAGACAGCATTAGAAATAAAAGCTTGTAGACGCTATTATGTGACAAGGGTGTAGCTACGGGTTGAGATGACGGTTGTCGTCCGGAGCTATGGAAGGTAATTTTTGTTATTACGAAATGTGTGATTATTGAGGGAGGTGTCGTGACGAGTTGTTCAGATGCAGTAGTTTTATTTTCCAACGTTGATGGTGCTGAAAAAAAATGGAAGTTTGCTTCAACAACTCCGTTCTTTTCCTCTTTCCCCTCTGTAAAATTTCCTTGCTTTTCCTTCTAGCACCCACCTCCCGAATTTTGCTAGCTCCGTTCTTGATTCGGGGACCCGTAATTCCATAAAATCAAACCGTTTCATTCAAATCTCCAGAGTTTTTTTAAAGCCGAAATTCGATAGAAACAAAATAAGCATCGAAGCTCACCATTGTGAGTATATCCGAGGTTCATCTGCAGCAGCACGTATCTGTTCAGTCTTCCTATGACTCTCCAGTGTAGTTCTTCAATCCGACATCTGGAAAAGCAGCAGAGCATTGATACAGGTAAATGCGCTATTTGTTGAAACCATGGAGGGACGGACAAATGCGCCACGGTTCGCCAGAACAGTAACTCAGTGTGTTAGGTCGATGCTTTGTTTTGTGGAAGCATGAGACCCTCTGCGTTAATCACATCATAGTGTCGCCTGATGTGTCCGAGCACAAATTTCTTGTATCACAACCATCACTTAACATCATCCTAGAAAACATTCTGAAATCACCACCCCTCAAATATAATAAGTGAAAGCAAACCGAACTTTGCATGCTTTGATAAAAAATTGAACAAAACTTAAGCGGACAGAAGGTAAATTGAAGTAATAGTGTAGAAAGTTATGGAAAAAATTGAAGAAAAGACTAGCCTAACAATTTTCTTCGAGTGATCTGGTTTGACTTTCCGTTTAGAGTGAAATGATCCTTCCTCCTTCCATAAGAAATGCGTTATCATTAACCCCCTCGACCAATAGATTTCTTTCTGAGCCGCAAGCAAAGATAACGGGGCTTCTCTTAAAATTGCCTCTTTGAGGTTGTCATTACATATTTCATACCTTCACGGTTGATAGGCGTGAATGGCGACTGCTGGTCTCACACTAGTTCGTCGGCAACGCTTATACTATTCATAATCTATGCATTTCTACTTTGTTGTTTCAGAATCGAGGCAGTATTAATGACTATCTCTTCTACCTCCATCGAGCACACCTTATAACTATATCAAACATGCCTGCCATCAACTGCACAGTGCTTCTTGTTTTATTTTATTCTCTTCATTCCCTCTCAGACAGGCAAGGCACTTTCATATGAAGGCAATCTATGTTGTTTTTTCGTTCGTTGGTAGCCATCGAAAAAGAATGCATCCCTCGATGGCTGTTATCCGTTAATTCAGAGAACAAACCATTTTCCTTCCTTTTTTTTCTCCGCACTTTGCAGAGAAAATGAGTGCAATGCACTTTTTTCGGGAACGATCGTCTCATTCTCGAATCGTGTTCGGTTTATCGGCTAACAATAAAAATTTTGGAAAAGCAGTATCCCGCCTCAAAAGACCTAAAACTAAAATCTCTTTCCCCTCATCCATGGCTATTGGTTTCGTAAACATCTTTTTTACTACTTTGATAGGAACCACTCATCTTCTTCCGTCAAGACTGCTCCATCACCTTCCTATTTGAAGTGGCTGCGAAGTAGAATTTTGCCAAAGAGCTTACTACGACTGTTGCATTAGATGAAATGAAACTTACAGTAGCAGACAAGTCCGAGTGATTTCTTGCAGCATTTAGCGTCTTCTGTCGTTCATGAAACTGAAATCAAACAGTTCATGAAAAATCTCACAGACACTCAGAATACACTATTATCAATTTAGAGCGAAAGCATCGGAGCCCAATTCAAGAGTATATAGGGTCCCAATGTTTGCCATTCGAATGAATGTTTGGAACATCTTTATAATTTTCAAGTAGAATCCAAACTTTCGAGAAATAATTTATGATTCATTTATAATAATTTAGTTTATTCCTAAGTTCATAATGCTTTGCCATCAATCTCTTCCTAATACTTCAAAAAGACTGCGGGCAAGAGGGAGCAGCAGGGGAAAGGGCAAGATTCTACATCTACATTTCTACTTTTCAGATCTTCTTCAGCTTTCTAGTTATCTCAGGTTTCTTCTTTACCTTGCATCGATGAAATTTTGATTCAGCGAAAAGTTTTATTCTTGACACTAATTCCTTTGCAACATTTTTCATAGGTTGGCAAGCGAATTAAGTTGTTCATTATCGACTTTTTAAGGTTGTTAAGCATAAGGGTGTATGAAACGAAAGTTTTGGTACACTCGCTGTCAAGGTTACATATGAGGTGTATCAAGATTTGAACAAGGCGACAGCCTTCTAGATACCATTTTGAGTACGGGAAATTGGATGGAGACGATGGGAAGTGATCCTCAACTTTTTTATACCTTCTTGAGTCGTCTTCGTCAATCGCTGTAACATCAACGATGCGTTGCATGAGTGAGTGGATAGATATTTTTTCACCTTATCTTCTTCATGTTGAGATATCGTTGGTCAAAAGTGTTTGTTATAGAATTGTCCTAATGGGTTCTGCTTTTCCTATATGTTGGTAGTATTCTACCTGGATGCATTTGGTTATCCTGGAAGACCGTTTTTTGTTTTCCTGCCAGATGTCATATTGTGCTTACCTTTCATATGTGGCCAATTATTGCAAAAACACGTGCACGAGGTAATACTCAAAAATATCACACTGATGCATAATAAAAATGCGGGAAATGTGCACGCAAAAGAAATCCACGAAGATAAAATGGGCTAACACTTGTGGGACACGGAACTGCAGTTAAGGTGCACATTTTAAAATCACTTAATTCAATTTCTTTGAAGTGTATCCCTTAAATATAAAGCGTCGCATCACCAACACGTAGACCACGATTTCTTTTTGATTGCTGTATTGTTGTGGGGCAGTTATTCATATAAAAAACATTGAGTTTGCAGCACATTTCATGGCACAGCCAATACGTCGCTTGACAACGAACACAGTGTAACGAAGCAGCAAAGTCACAGATTCCAGATCGTATATTGATCGAATCTGACGTTGTTTTATAATATAGTGGCAAACCTTCAAGGCTGTTAGATCGCTGCTGAGTTTGATACAGATGCGGTTAGAGATTTGTTCACTGCTACAGTGCCATTTTTGAAAATTCGAAAATCCTAGCTTTACAGTAGGCACGACGTGTTTCAACGTCATACTGAGAAGGGTGT
>JAARMF010000700.1:0-10801 GCA_022844705.1 Toxascaris leonina | reverse complement strand
GGGGGGGAGAGGAGAGGGGAGGGGAAGCGATTGTTTTTGTCTTCTGCATCACAAATGATGAGAGCTCGCTGACGAGCAGAGAAAAATTAATGGAAGAGAATGTGCAGTAGATAAAACAGAGAAGCGGAATAGGATAAAGCAGAGATAGGCACATCGGTGGAGGTTCGTTTGCATTTTCCGATCGGGAATGTCGGCTCAGCACCTATGCATTTACGACTATCGAGTGGTTGACTCATTTCTCTGTCGAGACCAATGCAGTCATCTCTTTTATCGATCTAATCAAGCAATTTACTTGTTTGATTAGGGACATGCCAGTGGACTGAATTCGACTAAAGCGCATTTCACCAGATAATTTTCATCTAATTTCTGCGCACAAGGATGCACCATTCCAAGCAATTACTTCTCCGCCGATTGTTGCATCACTGATGGATTTTTTGTTTTGAAGCCCATAGCTAGCATTTCGGCGAAGGAAAGAAACATTGCAGCTTCAAGAATGTTGGCTAGTTGGTTTATTAGGTCACCTTTTCGAGCATATATCATTTCCTCACATACCGCTTAGTTTGTAATGTTCTTTATTGCGTGACCTGATTTAATGTTTTACATGCAGCAGTGTACATGTGTAGCGAAATTCGGTTTTGTGTGTTCTGAAACACGGTGAAGTGAAGGTGGAAGCGATTGCTTTTGAATGTCCCTCAATTTATTGATACGAGCCTATTTGTTCTTAGGATAGAACATGAATTATATAACGGCAAAAGAATTGAATAGCATAGAAGGGAAGTGGAAAGGGAGACAGAGAAATCGAGGTCTCAGCGATGCAACGTTGATTGCAGGAAAGGATATGCACTTTACCCATAATACCGTATATCACAGGTACCACAGGTAGAGTCACAAGAGCTATCAAGGTTATGTGCATGCTAGTCATTAGCTGTGTTTAAAAAAGATATGTATGGAACCATAACGCTCACTAAAAGTTCATCCGATTTCAGTTGTGCATTGGAATCGAGCGATGTGCAAACACAAATAAGCAAGCAGCGATGGCGATTAGAAGATGCGAAATCAGCGTGCTCTCGAAAGTTCCATAAAAGTGTTGCGAAATCGGCACATCGAATCAGATGATTTCTGAAGTTTTCGAGAAAGGTGAATTCTGCGAGCAAAGCGAAGGCATGGAAACTCATAGTCGTAAACGAATTTTTAATTTTTATTGAGCAAGAATTAGATGGCTGAGGTGATTTTGTTCGGTTTTTAGTAATTAATAAGCCCTCAGTCGTTGGAATGAAGGAGTTCTTGTTTTCGACATTTGAGGGTCGCTTCGTCCAAAAAAAGTAAACATATGAACGATACGAGCTGCAGGATTAACGATGAAATCAATTCTGCATTTTACAGTGAGTCGTAACGTTTGAAAGCCAGAAGCAATTCCCCTATGCTGCTGTGCTCTTCACCTTTTACGGTTTACTTTAGCTGATTAGCAGTGAAATGAAATGACAGTTTTTCGATTATTTGCACTTTGAAGTCGAATGCTGCAAAACTTATATTATGCATGCAATTCTTCCATTCTTTAATAAAAAATTGGGGGCCGTTTCAAGACCCCTCCCCCGTCCCCCTCGACCACATCCGTCTATTTTCCTAGGACCACGGAAACTACATGTGTCATCTTAACTTCATGATATCCTGTGGTCGAAAGCGATGGTCGAAAATGCGGCCGCCGCAAAGTTGCAGCTAGTTGTGGCTATCTCTCAGGCCTAGACTAGCAGATATAAGCTTATCGTCATTTAGGATTGGCGTCAGCAGATCAACAACAGGTACAATCAGAAATTTTTGGGGAACTATAAGTAGCTCCGATTTTGATCGTCGTGCGATCAGTTGAAGCAGCGTTAGTCCCCAATTACAGTGATTCCAAATATTTATGATACTCTTAAAGAACAGAGCAATTATGGTTTGTCGAATGTTGCAGAAATTGGCCGTGGGACGACATCGTTGATATTAAACCCAAATAATTTCCAGTCAGCAAACATGAAAGCCTTTGGTTTTTGTAATCGCTGCTCGAACGCTTTGAGACGTTTTTTCTGAAAGGGAATCGCCCAGCAAATGACACGCTGGTTGACCCCAAATATTAATATTTTTGAGGTAATAATTTATGTGGATTTACCTGTGTCGGAGTGACGATGATAAGTAAGCACAACGCTGGTTCTTGAAGTGTTGCATTGAATCATTTGGAGAAATATAACTTCCTCTCATTTACAATTTTGCTTGAGTTTCCATAGCGAACATAGGTTCATGGTAAATTTTTGGGGACATATAAGTGGCGAGATTCACATAGGTCCCGAAAAGGATGCTGATTTCTTGTGATTATTACTGGCTGTAATATAAATGTCTTCACTTTCGTCCGGTATTATCAAAGTTAGAGGATTTCCACCTTTTTAGAAATTTTTCGCAGCGGACCTCGTTAAGAGGCGTCTTGGCATTTTCCATTTAAACGACCGACTCTTTATGTTTGTTCGCTTTTCTTCTATGGTGCGATTGAATTTTTCCACAGAAATGATCAGTTGAGTGTTCGATTGTCGTTTTTATGTTTTTTTCTGCAGCAATTACTCTGATTGCAGATTACTGCCAATAGTAGTAATTGTTGCCAATAATTTTATCTTTGTAACAGCTTCAAGAGGTGTGATCTTGCTTGTGAACATTATTTTTGGAGTGAAAAGATTTTTTTCGTAATTTGGGAGAGAAACGATACAAAATTTACGACAAATCTTCTTTTGTTGTAGAATTCCCAACGAGGAAAAGGAACGCCTCATTTTTCTGACTAATGACTTTCCAAAGAGATTATTTTACTCAGCCGAAACAATGATTCCTTGGAGAATGGGGCCCTTCTTGCAGTGACTGAATAACATTCGTTCCTAAATTACTGCCTAATATTATTTTATATATTTTTTCGAGGTCTTAAGAATCACGGAAAGTGACTTCAAGCAAAATAAAGCATTGTAGAGAGGCCAGATTATAGGAGTGCAATCCGTGCTAATTGACAGCTTATAACCCTTTTCAACGGTTATGTGACAAACGTTGCTCACTGTTCATTATGATGGGAGCAAAATAGCTTTGGAAGATATTCCAAAAATGGCTGGACTGTTCTTTCTGGTACAGATTGTGATCCTTAAAAACAATAAACCCAAACAGCCTAAGCATGAATGCAGTTTATCACATATATTACTAATATAATTGTTAGGAGGGCCCCTTCCAACACCACTCTACAACCTGGTCATTTTTGCCTTCGTTGCATTGCTACTATTCTAGTTTGACCTGGGCTTGGGGTTGTGAATTCCTGAATAAAGAGGAGCTCGACTACATCTAAGAAACGCTTTATGGTGGAATCCGTAAGAAATAAGAAATTCTTAGGTGATTTGAGGGCAGGTTGTTTTTCGGAGGGTCATTGAGCATCCAAATGACACTGAGGTTGGGACGTGTAGCGAACCAAAATTATGAGGTTTGGTATCACAGGTATATGCCTCATCCTATAAGGATGCGAAAAAACAGTGAAAAAGTCACTGGCGATGTCGGAAGAAACGATTCCTAGTTGATAAATTTTCAGTTTGAATCGTCTCAGAATTTCAGTTGCCAGCTCAGCGTGAAGGCCCCCAAAAGAGGAAGTCCGTCACGCTGTCATATAATTTCGTTATAAGTGGAGAGAAAATCACTGCTGTAGGCGTTCGACACTGCGTCTTACCCTTTTGACTGATATCTTATGGGTGTACATTTAACTGTTTTCTTCCGCACCTCGTATAGCATCTGCGACATCACTCTGATTTGCTATCATATGACACTTTCCCCCCTTCCACAAAGTTTAGTTCTGCACTTTCAGGGAAAAAGTGTTTGTGAAATATTCCAACGGAAGCACCGTGGTTCACAAATATGATCGCTCCTCTTATTTGAATTTGCACCATTTGAAACGCGCCATGTATATGTTACGACGCTCATATTTTATTATTTTTTATTGTATAAGAAACTGGACTCTTTTTTGAAATTTTCTGTAATTTCCGTCATCTGCTTTGTTTCACTTTTGGTTTGGGCCTACCCTAGACTTCTGTAATTGTGAGCTTTTATTTCCTTTCATAGGCTTCTTCGCGTCGCTCTTTCAACCTCTCTCTTCCCCTTATGTCCTTATGCTTTCCTTATCATTCCAACTGCCCATTTTAATGCAACTCTTTTCCGATACGTCGCATGTTATTAACGTTTCATTCAAGCTAGAATCATCGATCACAGTTGATTAAGTGACCACATCGGTCAAAAGGGGCGGTTGGCAAATTATACTCTCATGGTTTATTTTACACAAAAATTGCTGCAACTCTTAGAGAGGCTAAAATGTAGCGGAATTCTCCTTACATTCTTTTATACAACGTTCTCATTTGGATATCTTGCTGAATTACACACAGCCCAATATGACTGTATTCTTCAATGAAGGGGAAGGGATGTTGATACTCTAACAATCGGAATAATCTCAGTGACATTAATCGGATCCACTCGTCATTCGTGTCTATTCGTCTTTCCTCGTCATCATCATTCCGCAGAAGTGAATGATAGAATTTGCCAAAACAAACATCCACAGTTGGCATATAAATGACACTTGATCGAGGTGAGCAACTACGTCAAATAGCTTGCCATGTTTGTTCTGTGCAGAATAGGTGGGGCGGATTATAACTTCAGTTGTAACCCGCAACAGAGGGTGCAGCACGGTGAGCTGACAGTGGCGACAGTCGTGATACCACCAGTATGTGAAGGTTGGAGGAGTAAATTGCACAACTTCAGAATCGGTTCCAATTAGCAAGCGTCCAACTCCCAGTTGCAACGGTGTCTTTGATGGTCTCCAAGTGGCTGCCGTTTCATTGTGCTTCCAGTTTTCATTTCATCTATTCCAACGACGTTATTGTATCAATGATTCTTCGGTGTTCGAATTATCGCTGAATGATACTGCCTAAATTTTCGAGAATTTCGTTTCGTGTGCTTTACGAGTTATTCGCTTTTATTTTTACTTCCTGGGTTATTTCCGAATAAAGATTTGTTACCGCTGAGAGAGAATAGCGTTAGAAAAATTTTTTCTCAGCGAGAAAAAGCATGTGAGGTGACGCGTTGGTCGAGTAGATCGAAAGTCATTCATGCTACCAGAGCTGTAGTCTGTGCTCAGGGAGTGCATCGGTCCTGCAGATTCGACTGTCCGGCATTCCTCGGTCTTGACGACTCCCCGACATAAGATATTTATTTACTGAAGTTATTATTCTTCTATTCTCTCAGTCGAACGATTGCTTTCAAGATATTTGACGTTTCAAGTATCCATTTAAAGTCGATGTCTTAATCTTCGTATATTGAACAACCTGCGGGTGCCGTCGCAAAATATTCAACAATCCGAAAACAGAACTAACAAGTTGCCATTTCTCTCTGTGCTGTCAGCAAGACGCTTTTTGTTTCGTCAGCAATTATCATTTATTCTTTTAATTCCCTTCATTCATTCCTTTCGAACAACTAAAGAAACTAAAAAAAAGTTACAGAAAATTTCGAGGCCAGAAACTTAAAGGAGAAGGAACGAAAGTTGTAGGAAAGCATGGACAGCATCGTGGAGATTTCAATTAGTGATATGTTGTATAAAACGATAGTGGTGCCCAACCCCTCTCTGTACACCTCTCGACAACCGAACGCACTGAACATGTATAAAACACCCTAGTGGTTCATATCAACGAGATTTCATAATTAAGTCCTGTTTAACATTGTCCCACTTTTCGCACAGCTGTATTGATAGGTATGCGATCGTATCCATTTTTATATGACATGTTATATCCTCCTGTACGAAATATGTGAGGTGTGATATCCTTCTGAGATGATGAAACGCATGTGTTTACCGAAACCTTTCAATGAGTTCTGATGAAGTAACAAGTAGTTAAAACATTAGATCACCATTCTATCTTTCTGTATCGAGTTCGTGGACAAAACTCATCAGAAAAGGTACAAGGAAATTTACCAGACAATCAGGTGTAGGGTGCCAACAACGTTTGTGGACAAAATTTACCACGCAGTAAGGTGCCAGGAGCTATTCTTTCCACAATAAGACTAGAATTGCAGCAACAGAACTGCCTCACACTATCTTGTTTTACTGCCTCACAAATGTGACGGAAACGTGGGGAAAGGATTCTAAGAAGGAGAGGGGAAGGATATAATGTTCATGATTGCGCCGCACAATATCTAGTTTCATCACCTGCAACACATCACACGTTTCATGCTTCTTTTGTATATACTCTTTAGCAGTTGAGATCTTTTATACACACATACTAACGCAAGAAACGGACACATCGATAGTAGAAGAAAGGTAACGTTGATTATTTTTTTATATCTGCCAACGATCTTGGCAACGCAACTGTCGAGAGTGCTGATTCACTATTTACACGTCTTGTTTTAATCTTCACACTCGGAAAGAATTCATTTGTTGTTACATAGCCACCATCCGAGTCTTCGTTCTTCAACACGGTCGTCTCATGAGCATCGCCGGCGGGCAGCAAGGAATTAGATGAAGCCGTTGCACGTGCCATTTCTAAGCCAAGTGGCTCATCATCGGTGAATGTTTTACTGCGTTCTGCAAGACTGCTGCTACGTGGTGTTTCCAGATCTGCCGGCTCTCCATTACGGAAATTTTTTGTCTCATCCGCTGAATCTAGGTCGCGTTGAAGTGTGGATTGTGTGAAGTCAACTTGTTGCATGAATGATGACGACATTGTGCACAACGATTCTCCAGCGCCCAGTGCTGCACTATTTGAGGTGGACGGAGCTACAGGATTGCCCAATGGTGCCATCAATCCACCACCAAAACGTTGTTGCTCGATAAGCTGCAATGAATATACAAGATCGAATGAGTCACTAGACAACTACAAACTGGGAAAGTATTACTGTTTATGAGATGTACTATCTGAACCAACATTGAAACCATGTGTGAGCTATAACAACGAATGTCAAACTTAGAAGTGGTAAAATTTTTCTTTCATTTTCTCTCAGATGCGATTATCTTTTGATCACAGTTGCCTGGAAGGGTGATGTACTCCAAACAATAAGAACTTCTAAATCCCCATTGAAAACCACTATAAAATTTTGTACTGAAGCATTATAAATAGGTGAAGGACTACATTAGCTTTCACAGATTTTCTGTGAAAACAGTCTCATATCGCAGCAGTCTCATACCTAAATGCCCGTATCTTGCATATTGCATATTTCTTCCGGACTGCCTGATGATGACTTAATGATGAACGTTGCCTCAAAACAATAAAGTTTCGCTAAAACACTCCTCCCTTAGCTATACAATGCAGCGCCCGAGCAATGTGCGTCAATCAGCCCTCTCATGTTTGCTATCATTTGCTATCTCCAAAACCCAAGAAACTGTTAATGAATTAAGAGTATGGAATATCTTTTGGTGCATCTTCTTGTAAATGGCCTCGGTGCCAATTTCAGTAAACCCTCGATAATACCTTACTCCATCAGGATGAACTATGCGTAATTCAAACGAGCGAGCATAGAAGCTAAGGTCTCACCTTATTTAGGTCCTCTCTTATTTAGGTCCATTTCATTCCTCTCTCTCCAAGAGCCTCATAGTATTTCGGCCCTCTCGATAGGTCTTTTGGCTTTTCAATCCTATCTCCAAGTACAATAAAATCGACGCAACATTAATTGGTCAACCTCGAAAAAAGATTACCGATAGTTTAGCACGTAAATGATTGATAATACTAATATAACGCTGGTCGCTTTCTTTGCGATCACGCTCATCACGTTTCCTTTCCCGTCGTAGCCTTTCGATTTCCTCCATCATATTACGTTCATTAACGATCCGTAGATCACGCTCCGCTCGGAGTCTTTCTTTATACTCCTTGAGTTTACCGCGATGTTCATGTAGCTTAGTCTCTAATTCCTGCAATGTTTTTGGAATCAGATTAATTCATGCAGTCCACCCCTCTTCTACTCTCTTCCATGGCTTAAGCACTTCAAAGACCATCTTTGTACAATAGCGAAAGCAAGGACGGTGAAGGCGCAGAAATATTTATGCAAAGTTACTTCATCCATCAGTTGTAAAGTGTTATTGGAATTCCTGCAAACGTCCTCTAAGAATACAAGAGAGTTTCGCTGCAATCTCCAAATTGTTTTTTGTTGTTTGCAACAGCGGATAGAGCAAAACCTTACACTTGCAACTTCCCCTTTTAATGCGCTAACATGTTCTCAATAACAACCATCGGCTCCCCATTGTATATCAACGCTGAGAGACTTAATTTATGGACGCCAAAGAAGTAAAGTTCATTTCGAAGTTTCTACTCGATAACAAAAAATTGATATCCAAATAATTCTCAGCAAAGAGGGGGTGGAAGAAGGTGCCCGTATAAATATGTCACGCAAACTTCTTATTTGTGCTATACATCAATCCGGTTGGCTGACCACAGCGAAATGGCAATAACATCTTTGCATCACAGTAGGATATACAGAAAAGACTTTGTGTGTCCGTTGAAACAGTTCAAGGAGGACCCGCTCGAGTGAAATTAACATACCGCCATATAACTTTACTTTGAATAAAGATTCTGAAACTTGGCCCCATAGATCCTAGCTATGCCGCTTCATGTGCTCAAAATTCTCGTGGTGAGGTTTCCCGATTCTGACCTCATCAAAATTGGATGATATTTAACAAGAAGTCAACCTACAAATGAAAAATAAACATTTACCGCTAGAACATTTTAGGTGAAATGTTCAGTTACTCTACAAAAGAATAAACACGCTGTGGCTCGCTCGAAGAGCATCACAGAAAATTCGTGAATCTCTATAGAATGAAATGTTTTCGTTTTCCGGTTCAAGTTGAATTCCGTTCTATCTATTTCTCATTAACAGCTTTCGTTTAAAGCAACCTGCTGGGACTGCAAGAAAATGTGCACACTAATTATGTCAGCAATTTTGTCACTTTGATAAGCTGAAAAAGGCTTGAAATAAAAAAAAAACAGTGATTACTCGAATTCGCTGATTCTTCTCGTTTTCGATCGCCCATGAATCTGATTCAGAATCGTCAAGCGTTCGATTGTACGAACTGTAAAGATTGGTCGGTGACGGGTCGCCACTGCCATATTCAGAAGTCGCATGACGATGACGACCATATTTTAGGAAGCCGCGTCTTCGAGAAAGAACCTGACGAAAATTGATTCAAATGAGGAAGCCGGACCCTTGATTCGAAATTGTAAGAGACGAACATTTGGTGCGCCATTCACGTGCGCATTACGTGGGATTACCTGCGATAAAATTACCATCTGGAGAGCATGGGCGTTTGCCACTTTGAAATTTGTTACCTTTTCGAAAGGTTTCTAAGGCAGGTGATGTAGGTGAAATAAAATATAAGTGGATTAAATACCGAACTTTTGTAAAACTCGGAGGAGAGAGGTTCTTTGTTTAGGTAGGCCGAAGCGACTTACGTTAAATTCTCTTCCCTAATTCCTTGTCTTCCAAGGAAAACCAGTGTGGTTCTCTCAAAAAAGGCAACTATTCTTGTGTGCTTTTGTGGTGTTTCTGAATCTGCTGAACGAAAATGTCAGCTGAATTTGCTGATTCTGGTTTTTCTGATACCTTATGACTTCAGTGTGGTATGCCTAATCAGTTCATCGATATGCTCTTGCAAAATCGCGTTATGACAAAATTGTTTTCACGCGCATGTTCGTGTGTCAGTATGTCTGTCCGTTGGTTATAATTTCGGGACCATTCAGGCCGTTTCAAGGATAAATCGTACATTTGAGAGTGCCTGAAGCGTATTTCACATCAACCCGTAAACTTCAAAAAAATTAGAGGCATTTAACGGCGTCAGATTACTTGCATCAGTTTCGCACCCGCTTTGCTTTCATTATCCATTAGTCGGATCCCAGAAAAGCGAGTCCTTAGCACAGGTTTCGAGAGGGCAGCCGGATAAGCTAAAACAAGCTAAAATTAGCCCGCGCATTCTATTTTTGATTGGCGACCAGAGAAATCAGTTGCCCGGGTGAATGGATTACTAAAGTGCATATTGCATCAGTTCCTCCTTGTACACTGTTGATTTTTTGATATCTGAACATTGAACCATGACAAATTTAAACCTCTTCTCTGGGGTGGCGAAATTCGGATTCGAACGAACGATTCGCTCCTTCGAAGCGTTCGAAATGGTCAATCGGTTCACCGGGACACGAGCGTGGGCCACGATACGCTTTAGGCTGCGTGACTGTATGGTATGGCGCAGTCGCCGAAATTTCATCGTCTGGGCATTCGAAGCGGGTCATCTTCGGTCGACCTCGACGTGAATCTCTCAATGCGACCTCTCGTTCCTTGAAAACGTGAACAATTATATTCACACTACCCCTTGTCCAACTAACGGTACCGCCTTCCAGCATTAAAAGTCGTTGCTTTCAGGCTTGACAGGTGATAGCCACTCTTGTGTTAGCTGCATATATTTTCATACAATAAAACTACGCAAATAATCAACGTTCCAATCGATGGACCGCACAAAAGAAAACCGAATTCTTAGCGACTTATATTGTCGAATTTCCTTCTGATATAACATTCATGACGACGGTATCATGTCCGTGCGCACTCATCTTGATCCCAGAAACGCAAAAAACTATCCCGTTGAAAAACTGCGCCATGAATACGTCGAGAAAACGCATGCCTTTTTTCTTGAGTAGAATAGATCACTTGAAAACGTGAACAATTATATTCACACTACCCCTTGAACAATTATATTCACACTATATATATGTATATCACGGTCGGTGTCGTTGGGCGGCTG